>JAWQFY010000004.1:0-108235 GCA_037055185.1 Capillidium rhysosporum
GAAAATAGCATTTGCTATATTTACAAAGTAAATAAAGTTTTATAAAAATAAGCTAAAAATTATAAAATTTATATATTTATAACTATATTTTAAAATTAAGTAAATATATAAAAGCTTTTAACTTAGATTTAAAGTATATAATTTTACAACTAGTTTAAATAAGCTATAAAATAAGAATATTTTAAAGCTTAAATAATTAAAATATTAGCTTTACTTATTTAGTTTTACTTATTAAGTTATATATATGTATTTTTAAATATTTAAAGCTTTTTTCTTTATTGTTATAAAATATATATATAGTATAATTTTATAATATATAGTACTGTAAATTGCTAAGTATAAAAAAGTAATATTATTAAGTTATACTTTTATTTTTTTATAATTATATAGCTAAAAAAAATTTAAATACTTAAAATTAAATAGTTTTTTCTTTGCAAAATAATAAAATAAAGCTATAATATTAAATTATATTATTATAATAATTTTTTAAATATAGCTAATTTAGCTTAAAAGTAAAGTATATATACTAAATAAGTATGCAAATTATTTATATAGTATAATTTAAATTTATAAAAATTTATTATATAAGTAAATATAAATATAAGTAAAATATTTTTATAATATTATTATAAAAATAAATATTATAAATATTAGTCTAATTAAAGTTATAAATATTTTTAGCTTAGAATTAAAAATACTAACTATATAATAAATTACAACTTATATTAATTTAAAAGCTAATATTTAAAAATATAAAAGATAGTTTTAATACTAGTATATTTATAGCTTTAATATAAATATATAGCTTTATTAATACTATATTATAATTTTTTTAAAAGTTTATTTAAAAAATTATTAAGTTATTTTGTTATATTGTTATAATAACTAAGAAATATATTATTATTATATATATTATTATATAAAATATTATTATTAAGCTTTGTAACTAAGTTTTTATATTATAAAAAGCTATATATAGTATATTATAAAAAAGATATACTAAAATTATACTTTTTTTTATATAGTAAAAAAAAATTTATATTTTTAAAAAAATTATATTTAGTATACTTTTTTATATTATAAAGTAAAAAAATATAAGTAGAACTAATTTTATTAAAAATTACAAATAGTTATAAAAAGCTATAATTTTAAATAATATAGCTAAAATATATTTAGAGCTATATTTTAAATATTAGATTTTTAAAATTTATTTTTTTAAAAATAGCTTAATTTTAGTAAGTATAAATTATATATATATATAGTTGAATAAAATTATAAAAATATATTTTATTTATTTTTATATATACTAAAAAAGCTTTTAAGTATAAATAAAATTAAGTAAATTTTAGGTAAATTAAAAATCTAAAGATATAAATTTTATTTTTAAAGTATTATTATTATTTTTAAAAAAGTAGCTAACTTTAAAATAAAGCTTTAAAGTTATAATTATACTATTTAAATAATAATAGTTAAATTTTTATAATAAAATTATAGAGATAAATATAAACTTAATAAGTTTAACATTTTTATAATAGAGCTTTAAAAATATTATATGTATATATATTAACTTAATAAATAAATAAATATTTATAGCTAATTATAACTTAATTATAAAAAGCTTATAACTAAAAGCTATATATTTTAATGTAGTATTATAATATAGAAAAATATTTAGTATATATATATATATAAAATATATTAAATAAAATAATTAGATAATAATAGTATTTATTATAATAATATACAAAATTTTTAAAAAGGTTATATAATATATAGTAGTATTTATATTTTTTTTAATATATTTAGTTTTTAAAATAATTTATTAAAGTATATTAAAAGTTTTAAAACTTAGTATATAAATAAAACTAAATATAAAAAAACTATTTATTTAGTTATTACTTATTTTAAATATATATTTATATTAGAATTTGCTGCTTTTAAAAGTAACTAGTTTCATTTACTTATTTATATAAGGCAAATTTTTATTTATTATTTTTTTAACAAAAATAACTAAAGTTTTTTAATTAGTAATTTCCTTAAAATAGAATTAAATATATATAACTTAGATTTTAATTAATAACTACTACTTAATTTTTTTATAAATATTTTAATAGTAAAAAATTCTATATCTTAATAAGATTTAATACTATAATACTAAAACCTATTATTATTTAAACTAGACCTAATACTTACCTAATAAATAGTTTAAAACTGTTTAATTTCCTCAAAGATTTTGTTGTATAGTGATAAAACTACCTGTTTCCTACTTTTTCAGCCTTATCACTATGGAATAAAATCCTTTATTTTTATTTAGTAGGTTCATATTAATTAAAAAGTCAGTAATTAATATTGTATTTACTATAAAACAATTAAATAACTATTATTATCTAAAATTTTTAAAAAATGATTTTACTCTAATTAAGATATTTTAATATTAAATAATATAATTTAATACTCAATTGTTACAATAATTTTAAATTTATAACTTGTAATTTTAGCAAATTATGTGTTTATTAAAGTTAGTAATATGGTAATAAAACGTTAATATTTAAATTAAATAAATTTTAAAATTTTTATCTATAAACTATCATTTTCATGTTGCTATCCTATTGTTGCTGGTGTATGCAATGGTAAAAGATCCCAAGACAGAGGTAGCTCTAAAGTTGGAATTCTATCCTTTTGTTTACAACCAAGTGGACAAGGTTCCCAAACATCAGCTCCAGAGTAAATTAGATTAGCCTCATCAAAAGACTCAGTAAAATCACCATTTCCATTAGATGTATTATCTAATTTAAGATATTTTGAATTCTAATTGCAAATATTAATCCAAAATTAAACGGAATATTTACTGGTTCCTTAATGGAGGTAGCTGCTCTTTTAATTTCGTTGTTCAATTGATTCATAATATAAGCGGAGGCACTAGAATTAGATGTATACTTTTAAATAGAATGATAAATAAACTGTATGTAAACAACTAACCTCATTATCTTCATTAACTAAACTCAAAATATGTATGTGTCTAGTAAGATCCATATGTCTTTCTGGAAAAATGGGACTTATAGAGGATAGTATGAATTGTGTACTGAAATAGAAATGTTAGAATTAATTAATGGTACAAATACTATTTGCTCGGGAATCTTATACAGCTATTGATTATTTCATCAATATCAATTATTTCGAATGAATTCGGAGCATTTTGCGAGTGCCAGATTAAAAATTGTTTAACCCAAGAAGCTATTTTATAAGGTTAAAATTTTAAATCAAAAGTACCTAATGTATAGTAATAACTTTCTTCATATACTTCGTTTTCTATTTTGAAACTCTACAATTGATTTATTAAATATTGGGAATATAAACTTACATCATAACTGAAGAGAAGTTCTTTTCCGGACTCAGAAAATTTACCTATATTATTATGAATGTTATGTTAGATATTATAAAATACCTGTTTCTTCGGTTGGAAATTTCAAAATAATATGATTTATTAATAAATTAACAAACCCACTAAATTTATGAGCAAGTGAGCATAGTAGTGGGTACCATAACGTAGAATATTCTACGTCTAATATTAAGTCTGGTAATACAGGTCTTTTTCTAAAACGGCTTATTAATAAGTCGAAAATGATCCAAATACTTTTTTCTCTGAGGCACTAAGTTCCCAGGCTCAAGTAGAGTAGGTAAAAGAAATTCAAAGGTTGAAGAAAATGAAAAGTTGTTAATTGTTCTTTTGGTTTCTTTCGTTCCTGGTCCTAATAGATACCAGGACTCATCCGGTATATCTCCAAGATCTAAAATTTAGTTCAATAGATATAAACAATTTACTTTTGATATACGATTTCCTTAGAATTTTGAAGCTCGAAAGAAATTCTTTTGTCTCTTCTAAAGTATGGCTAAATATTTCCTCTGTTTCAAGCCAGTAGTTAACTCTTAACCATTCCAGTGCCTTTAAATATAATTAATGAATAGCCATACTATAGCAAAATACCTCCATACAAAAATCTTTTAAAACAGAGAGCTTTGGTAAATCGCTATGGGTAGCTTGATGACGAAGGTCCACGAATTTTTGAGGTAATTTTAATTTATCTGCCACGCTAGCTATAGACTGAGCATAAGATTTAGTTTGCTGGGAATCAGTTAATCCATTTAAAAATCTACTCAACATATTAAAAAACTATATGATGTGTAAATGTAAATACCTAATAAACGCCATAGATAAAACTTGACTTATCGATTTTTCAGTTATATAGTGTAAATCTGATTCTTGGTTAGAAAAATAAGATTTATATAATATTAATGATTCAATCAAATCTGAGGTTGCTTCAATAGAATGAGGAACTTTTCCTTTAATCATCCAAGCTTTAACCTAAAAAAAAATTAACAAAAGAATTTAAGCTATTATACTTTTTCGATTGCATAGATTTGATTATTTCTTATTTCTATTTCGTCGGTATTATTAAAAAAAACACCATTCTCTTTATCTAGATTTGGATAAAAACATGTGAATACTTGGTTGAATTCATCTTGGTTTATCCAAGGTACTATCCTTGGTATTAATTTCATAGAAAATTTTTATAATAGTAAGAAATTACAAAACTAAAATTAATTTTTTTGAGTGATTTTAGGTTGAGTTATTAACCTCTTATAAGAAAACTAAAATCTTACTATTGTAATATCCTTTGTTAATTATTATATTTATATTATTTATATATATTTGTTTTTCAATATTACTTTTTTAATTGTATATATAGTTACAAGGGCAGATATATACTTATGCAAGTATATATCTATTTTTTGTTTACATCTTTTATTTTAAGATGTAGCTATTAAAATTTTTGCAAGCTTTAAATTTGTATATAATTAATTGAAAATTGTATTAAAGTTTTAAAAAAATAAGGTTTAAACTAAACCTAAGAATGATCAAAATAAATTGAATAAAAAGTGAACATACATTTATAAAAATATGCTCTTAATTTATTTATAGTTTACTATTTAACTTATAATAATATTTTTAGTAAGATTTTAAACTATTATTTTTAATTTATTTTCTTATATTATCTAGAATTTAAGCTAGTTTAAAGTAAAAATAGATAATAATCTTAAAATATTTTTATTACTTTTATAAAAATTATTTTAATAAGCTTTATTAACTTTTATAAATCTAAGTATGTAAGCTATTAAATTAATGGCTTAAATATAAACTAAGTAAAAAAAATCTTAACTTTTATGCTTATAGAAAACAAAATAACTAAATATATATTAAAATAAATATAGTTTTAAACTCTAATAAGTAAATATAAAATTAATTTTTAAATAAAATTTATATTATTTAATTAAAGCTTAGCATTTTATATTATTATAGTATAAATTTACATAACTTTTTTTAAAAATAGTTATTAATTTTTTAATATACTTAAATATATTTTTATTTATAAAAACTTCTTTATTAATTTTATATATATATAATTATATAAATGCTTTAGCTTTTATTATTTTAATAAGTTTATTTTAAAATAGGTTTATAATTATAGTTAAATTTAAATTATTTTTAAAGTTTTTAATATATATAATAACTATAATTAAACTTATTACTATAATAAAAATTATTTATATATTATTAAATTATATTATTTATAGCTAAATATTTTCTCTAACTTATAATAAAAATAGTGGCTACTTGAGTTTTTTTATTATTAATAAAAAATATTTTAAAATATAATAGTATGCTACTTTTATAGCAATTTTTTATAATTTATACTTAACTAAATAAATATATAATAATTAGTAACTTAAAATTAAATATACTACTATATTTATAGATATTAGTAAGTAATAACTAATTAAACTTTTTTAATAATCTTTAATAAAAAATAATAAACTTATACTAAATACTACTAAAATTTTAAAAATATTTTAAAAATATTTATAGCTTTATTAAAATCTTAATTTTAATTAATTATTAAGTACTTTAAGTAAATTTTATTATAATTAAATTTTATTAAATAAAAAAAACAAATTTAAAATAGTATATAAAATTTTAACTTAAAATAAAAGCATATCATTATTAATATAATTAAAAAAAATATAAATATAAAAATTATAACTAAAATCTTAAATGTAAACCTAATATTTATTAAAGTCTATAGTTATAATATTAGAAAAGTATTTAATATAAAGCTGAAAAAATAAGTATTATAATTTAAACTTAAGGTTACTAATAAATTAACAGAGCTTTATAATAGTAATATATTAATTATAAAGCTAATAAATAAGCTTAGTTAGAAAACTAAGTTTAAGTATAGATATTTAATAAATAAAAATTAAATTATTAATTTACTTAAAGCTTAAGAGTTATAAAAGTAGTTAAAAATAAGTAATTACATTTAAATTAATTAGTTAGTATTTATAATACTTTTGAAATATTTTATCAAAAACTTCTAACTAGCTATTAAAGATTATTTAAACTGATAAATATAATTTTACTAAATTTAAAGTCTATAATAATAAAGTAATATAATAGTTTAAATAGGTATTAGCTTATAATTCTTATACTATAACAATTATAACTGTTTTAGAAAATTTAAAGCTAATATATATAGTATATTAAATATATTTAATAAGTTAAAGTTAATATAAATAGATAATTTAGTTATTGCTAATAGTTATATTAAAATATTAGATAAATACTATTTTTTTTTATTAGAGAAATAATAATTTTAATTAATTATACTAGTCTAATATATAATAAAGTACTGCTTTATAAAGCTACTTTTACTACTATATATTTAAAAAAATTAATTTATAAGTAGCTATTTTGCTTACTTAATTTTATTAAAAATATTTAAAATTTAATTTAGTAAAATCTAGATAAATATACTAAATCTTCATATATTTTAAAGCTTTTATAGCAAAAAATTTTAATTTTAATTAATATAATTATAATAAAGTAACTACTAAGCTATACTAGTACTTTATATAATTAATTTAATTAGTATATTAAATTTGGTAAATTTAAAACTATTTAATATTATTTTTAATATATTAATAAATTATATTATTATTTTTATTTTTAGTTTTTTTTAAATTATAACTTTTTTAATATTTATAATATATTTATTAATTTAAATATTAACTATTATTAATTTATACTAATTATATTAAAATTTAAATATATATATTAATTAATTTAAATTGATATAAATTTAAAATAAATAAATAAATAAATACTAATA
The DNA here is from genome assembly GCA_037055185.1 of Capillidium rhysosporum. NCBI lineage: Eukaryota > Fungi > Entomophthoromycota > Entomophthoromycetes > Entomophthorales > Capillidiaceae > Capillidium > Capillidium rhysosporum. The sequence goes on from JAWQFY010000004.1 coordinate 7,230, forward strand.
TATCTAAAGTTTAAATAAAATAGTTTTAAAAATATTAATTAGTTTTATTATCTATAAAATTTTAAATAACTATTAATAAGCTATTAATACTTATTTTATTTTTACTATATAGTTACTTTTTTAAATTTAAAAATAAAAAAATTATAAAAAGTTTGCTTAAAATACTTAATAATTAAATAAACTTAAGATTTTAATAAATTTATAAATATTTAATAAAAGTTTTTAAAATTTTAGTAGTATTTAAAAAATTGTTTATTATTTATAATAATATTAATAATAATAATTTTATAAGTAAAATTATTTTTTATTAAAATTTAATAAAAAAATTTAATTAGAAAATACTTACAAATACTTATAAATAGATAAAAATTAATTATTATATTATTATTTAAAAGTATATTTAGATTTATATATATTAACTTTTTAATTTTAATATTAGTATATACATTATATAATAAAATAAAATACTTTATATATTTACTATTATAAATATTTAAAGAATATTTTTATATTATTATTATTAAAATATTTTAGAAGCTTTAAAAATATACTTTTAATTATATTAATAATATATATTTAACAATACTTCATTTTATAAATAATCTATCTTTAATTATATATTTATATCTAAATAAAATTTCTAAAATACTAATATTATTTAAGTTAAAATATTTTATTTTATTTACTACTTTATTAATATAATTTTTTACTATAGCTATACTATTTAATTTATTATTTTTAGCAATTTTATAATAAATAATATAATTTTAATTCTAATTATAAATTAATGCTAGCAAATATATATCTATTTTAGTATACTTAATAATATATATAATAATAGTAAATATTTTATTTTTATTTTTATTTTTATTTTTAATATTTTTATAATTATATACTTAAATATTTTATAAATTCTAAATCTACTATTTTAAACTTTGTTTTTTTTAAAGTTTTGCAAATTTATACTATTTTACTACTTTTGCTAAAAAGAATATTTTATAAATATTTAGATTAATTTAATATAAATAAATATAAAAATATATAGTAATTATATATTTTTTTAGCTAAATTAATTTATGTAGTATTATAAAATTTATTATAATAATATTTAAAATAAGTTAACTATATATAAATAGTAAATATTAAAATATTAAAAATATTAAGCTAAGATTTTAATAAATTTCTTTTTTAATAATAATATAATATCTATTGAAAAAATATTTATTTAACTATATAATTATTTTTAAATGACTATTTATTAACCTTTTTTTATATTAGTAAATTTTATTTTTTAATTACTTTGCTTAATAAATATATAAACTTAAATTATACTTTTATTTTATAGCTATACTTTTTATTATAAATTTAACTTATTTAATATATTAGTATCTTAATAATATAACTATAATTATACTTTAATAATATAAGAAAGTTATAAAATTTTTTGCTAAATTAAATAAGATATAAAACTATTTTTTAGCTTTTTAATTTATTAAAATTAATAAATGAATTGCTTTTTAAATATATTTTTAATAGTATATTAACTATAATTTAAATTTTATTTAGTATAGTTTAAATTGTAGTTAACTAGAAATAAAATTTAATAGATTTAATTTTAAAATAATTGTACTCTATTTTTATTAAAAAATAGTAAGTATATAAATTAAATTAAGTTTTTAATTCTATTTTTTTCTTTTTTTTAGTAGATAAATTTTAATTTTATCTTTAATATTTAAAAAAATTACTATTACTAATAATTATTTAAGTAATAATATTAGGCTATACTACTTTCCTTATTAAAAAAGATTAAATATAGTATATAAACCCAGCTTTATACTACAGAAAGTTCTAAATAAAAGTTTGATCAGATGAGTCTAATATATATATTATATAATACAACTAGTAACTTTAGTATATCTTTTTATACTAAACTCTTTAAAATACTTTTAAATATTAAGTACATCACAGTTTTTTAAAATACTAGATATAGTAGAAACTAAAGTTAAAAACCTAAAATGGCTACATTCTACTTTAAAGAACTTAGAACTAGTTATTTCAATATTAGTAGCTAATTTAATTATTTAGATAAATTATTATTGGTATATTGAAATATTTATAGATGACTACCTTTTCTCTTTTTATAAGTTAGCTAAATTACTTAGTAATAGGTGGTAAGGGTTATTTATATAGGGACGAAAGTTTATATAAGATAGTTTAAATTAATGAAATCAAAGTTAAAGCTTACTACTACAAAACTTTCAATTTAACTGATCTAGTTATCTAAAGAAATTAAATACAACGTACTATACTATATTATACTATACTGTACTATATAAATATTTAAACAGTTCTAAACACTGTTTTCCTTTATATTTATTACGTTTCTAATCTAAATATTAGTTCGATCTTTTTTTTATAAAATAAATGTTCTTACAAATAGAAGTCTTAAAAACTGGTATGAAACGGAAAATTAAATCGAAATGAAGCGTTCCGAATGAAAAAGGATAACTTTATATGTATTTGGTAGGTGGGTAACAAAAATGAAATAATGGATCAAATAAAAGTAAATAGATGTCAAACGGTTTGGTTACAGGAGGTGTAGCTATAGGAACATGCTTAAGTAGTATAGTATAGATGATATTGGACGCTTTAATAAGGAAACGAACGCTTAATGGAAAATGGTATATCAACACAGTATATACGATAGGAAGTTGCATTTATGAATAACTTTTGTAATTGAATAAAAAAAGTTATATAAATAAAACAGTTGTTCGAAAATTTTGGATTTAGAGAAAGTTAACATTCGTTTCGTTAAAATCTTATTTATAATGCTTGGTATTAAAATTGCCTTTTATCAAGTGTATCGTAGCTGGTATAAGTTTGTTTCAGATGTGCTTTAAGTTCACTGATTTCAGCACGAAGTTTTTTTAACTCTTCTTCTTGATTTACATAACTATTGTTTAAATTTTCATTGGTATATACCGATTTAGCAGGGTTAGGTATACGGTCCAATTCGAAAGTTAATTTATTTATATGACTTTTTAATAAAACTACTTCTTGATGGTGTTCGTGGTTTAACCTTTCAAATTCGTTCTGTTGTTTGTTAATATAATCTACAACTCGATTTAAAATACCCCCTTTATGTTTTTCAGCACCGGGTACTAATACCGAAAGGTGTTTAATGGTATCGTTTATACCTTCCCTACGTTTCCGTTCCACTTGTTTATGATTTTCCCTACGTAATTTAAGCCACTCTAAAGTACCAACTGCTGGTCGTTTTTTGGGACCAGCTGGACTTGAAATTGAAGTTTGTATATGAGATCCGTGGTTAATAGTTCCGTTTAGATGGGTTATATATCTAACTGGAGATTGTTGTTTAACCCTATACTGGTCGTTAACTGGGCTTGATATGGAAGTTTGTAATTGAGATCGATGGTTACCGTTTCCATTTAAATGTGCTATATAATTAACTGGAGACTGTTGTTTAATCCTATACTGATCGTTAACCGAATTAGAAATTGAATCAGGTAATTGGGACCGATGGTTATTATTCCCGTTTAAATGAGTCATATAATTGATCGATGGTTGTTGTTGTTGTTGTTGTTTAATAATTCTATAATGGTTGTTGTTTACACTATAAAAAGGTTCTGGTAGGTTGGAAGGGTTGTATTTACGAACATCGTTATTATTAGTTACGTTATCATCTACTTTTATAGGATACTGATTATGATGTGGTTTAAAACTAGTATTTTTTACATATTCGATAGTAGTTTTAGGCGGTTGGTAAGGAATCGTTGTATTATCTTGTTGCTTTTGATGTTGGATTTGGAACGTAAAGTTTAAATGTGGTGAAACAGGGGTACTATCCGAAGAAGAATAAGAAGTATTCAAAATAGTAGGTTTCTAATAAGAAAAGTTAATATACTTTATTTTATAAAATTAGTACTTACTTTAAAACTTTCTTCAGGTGATGTTTTTGTTTTGATAACATTTTTTGCTTCAGGCATCGTAAGTTGTTGTTATTATTATTATTGTTGTTGTTGTTGTTGTAATAGTCACTTTGGTTCGTTTTGATTATTAGTATCAATTACCTTTAATTAATTAAACTAAGTGTGAGATGAAAATAGAAAATTAATTCTGATATTCAACTTTTAAACTCTTCACCTTAAATAAACTAAAACCAATGACTATGTAAAGGAATAAGAATCACATGCTCATTTCCAAGCTTGTTCTCCATCCTGATCATTGGATTTTGTAAAACTTATCATTATTATTGAAATTAGTGTTGAATTTTAATCCGCTTTTGTTAATAAAAAGTAGTACACTTTCCTTATGCAAAATATAATATTTTTTTCATTCTTAATTAGCTTATAAAGTTTTTTTTATAATAAGTAATTAAAATAATTTTAAATATTTATAGTAATTAATAATATACTTTAACTATAATTTGATCCGATATTTTAAATATATATATATATTTTTTAATTTATCGTTAAAGAGATGTAGTATAGTAACAGGTACATATTTATCCGTACCGATAGTAAGGAATTGTATCTTATAATTAATGTATAACCGGAATTTTTAGAATTTTGTTCACGAAGGTTAAACGAAGTTGAAATTTAGTAATTTTTTTTTTAGTTTATAAATTGAAATTGCACGTTTTATAAAATTTAATTATTTTATATATATATAGAATCGATTTCAATTTCAATTTCAATTTATACCGACTTTTATATCGTTAAATAAAGGAACTTTTTACATAATCTACCGATAATTTAAAATTATAATAATCCTTTTTTTTTAAAGATAGTATATTTCTATATTTCTAAAGTAAAACTAAATATATATATATATATATATATAATACTTTAGTTGTTATATTTTTTTTATAGAATTATAAAAATGTGATCATTTTCTTTTTATATTAATAATTTTATCAAATTTAGATTAAATTTTAATTCTAAAAATTAAATAAAAGATAAATTTTAACTTTTAAAATTGATAAAAATGAAAATTTAAAAATTTTATACCCATCAAAAAGATAAAAATTAAAATTATTTTGATGCATAAAATGTGAACACGAGGTAAAAAAAAATTTATGAAAAGGAGTATCGCAGTCAACTTAACTCAAATCAAACTATAATTTATTTTGACGAATAAACGAAGCAGCATTGTTTTTATATCCTTAAACTTTGGAACATATGCTTCGCATTAAAATTTCCATTTGCTTAATTAACACGTTTTATATTTATATATTAATAGAATTTTATTGAAGAAAATTATGTATCAGTTATTATTAGGGTTAAAGGATTTAAAACATTTGTAAATATAGATGGTTCTATATTTTAAAAAATAATTGATGAGTAATTGGTTTTTTGCTTCTAAACTTTTTTTAAATTTTAACGCACCCTTTACAAACATCAACTAAGTAAAAGTTTTAACACGTGTACATTAAAAATATTATCAAAAGAAATAAGTTAAACTGTAGTGTAGGTTTGAACTGCCTTAATTAATAAATTAGATGGATCAAAAATTTTCAACTTTGTACGGTTCACACTAAAGCTAACCTTTGTTCATATACTTGGTATAAATTTTAAAGAAATAAAATAAACGTTATTAATAAATTTATTTATTTTTTATTTCGTTTGTACTAAAAAATAACACTAGTTAGTACAATTTTACTAACGTATTATATATACGATGTTAAATAATAAATTATTCGTTATGAACTCTAGACCTAAATTGAAAATAAATAGGTTGTTCTATAAAATAACAGTCTTTACAAATACTAAATTTGTAACAAAGTTCTATTCTAAATTACTATCAGTGGCTATCACGATACGGTTGTTAAAAGCAAATGTATTAATTTATAAGAACGATTTTCAATTATTCAATCTTTTAATACATATTATTGATTTAAAATGATCTACAACAAATATTGTAGTAATTGTGACTTTACTTTTAATAAAAGTAACATGGTAAGAAAAAATTAATGATAATTAAAATAAAACAGTATTATTAAACTATATTACTTTTAAAGAATATGTATATATGTATATAAGAATATTTTGTTCTAAAAGATTAATTATTAAAGTATAATTTTTAATTAAGTATATGTATCTATAAAATAGCTAAAAAATATTTAATAAAAACTTTTATTTTAATAGTTTTATTATTATAAAAAGTACTTAAATTTAATTGAATAATAGTAACTTAGAAATAGATTGTTTTTAATATTAGATTTTTATTTAATATTTTCTTTATAAAATTTATATATAATAATACTTATTTACAAAATAATAATATTTAAAAGCCACTTATATATTAAATAACTTAATATATACTATTAAATTTAAATAAAGCTTAAATTATTTATTAGCTATAGTTTTATATATTTTAACTAAATTTTACTAAATAAATATAAATAAAAGAAAATATTATAGCTTATACTATACTTATATAGTAAATATAGTAATAGAAAGTTAAATTAATAATTATTAAATATAGATTACAAAATTATATTACTATTTAATATAGTTATATAATTAATAATTAAACTAAAATATTAATATAACTTATTTAGCTATATTAGTAAATTTACTTTAAATAATATTTTAAATATATTAAATTATCTTTTTTTTTACTATCTAATAAATAAATATTAATTATAATATAAACCTTTTATTTTTTTATAAAAAATTTATATATGAAATTAAATCTAAATAAAATATAAAAACTATATATTTATATTATAAAATACTATTATATTTATATACTTAATTATATTTATAAGTTTATTATAATATACTTTAAAACTTTACTATTTTTTATTAAAATAAAATTTTATTTATAATTATTATTAGTATAATTATAATTATAGCTTATAAATTTTAATATATTATTAATTATGTATTTGTTATATATTTTATAAATTTATTTTAATAATATAATTATTATAATATTTTTATTTTAATTACTATTGTAACATTTAATATTTAGTATAAAACTAGTAACAATCTTTACATTTTATAATACAAAATACTATAATATAAAGGTAGCAGTAAATATGAGTATTTATATAAAAAAGTTAATAGATAGTAATAAAGTAAGATTAATTTCATTATTAATTATAGTAGTAATAAATGTAAATATCTAGTAAGTAATATAAATAAGTAAAATCAGTAATAATTTAATAGCAAAATTAATATACATTTGTAAATAGTCTATATTATAAGTAGTAATAGCTGCAAAAATTGCAAACTAACTGGTAGCAAAAAGGTATTCAAATTTAATATATAGAATTTATAAAAGAAAATGAAAATATTTATAATTTTAAATAGCTTTTAAATTTCTAACAAAATAGAAAAATAAAAATAAAATAAAAATAAAAAACAAATATAAATATTTTACTACTATATAGTAAAGGTAGCTTTATAAGTATTTTTATTTAATTTAAAATAATTTTTATAAAATATCAAATTATTAGCTATTATAATTTGTTGTATATTAGTAAGGTAAAGTTTTTTATTAGTTAGCACTAGCAGCTATATTAAACTTATTTTTAAATATTAAACTTATAAGTTTTTAAGTAAAAATAATAAAACAAAAAATAGCTCTTTATTTAAAATTTTAATTAAATTATTAAAATTTTGTTATATAAAGTTATTAAGATGAATTTATATAATTTTTTTATCTAAAATTAGTAAAAAATAATAAAAATTAAATAAGCTTAAAAAGAAAAAAGAAAAAATAATAAGAATAATTATTAAGTTAGTAACTTATAAAGTTGTTAAATAATAAAATATTACAATTATATTTAAAAAGATATAATTATAAATATAATATTTTAGCTTTATAATAAGCTTTTAAATTTAATTATTACTATATTTAAAAAAATATAACTATAAGTATAACTTTTTAACTTATTTTATAAGTTTAAATATATAATTATACTAAAATCTATTTATAATTATAAATATTTTTAACTATTTTATAAAATTTATATTTTAGCTAAAACTACTTTATATATTTAATATTAGAGATAATTAATTTTTAAGCTACTTTTATTATATTATATATTATTTTTTAGATTTTTAGTTTATTAATAATAATAAATTGACTATTTTTTAAATATATTACTAATAGTATATTAATTATAATATAAAAGTTTTAATAATAATAGTTTTTTTAACTATTTAGTTTTATTAAAAATACTATTCAAAATATTAAAAAAAAATTTCATATAGTAAAAATAAAAAGCTTTTATACTAAAAGTATACTACTTATAAAATAGTATACAATTATTTATTTTATTTATTTTTTAATTTTTTATACTACTATAAATACTAAAAATTATATTAAACTTTATATACTACATATTTATAATACTAGTATTTTACTTTAAATTTAATATTTTAATATATAAAAGTTATATATAGCTTAAATCTTAATTTAATTAAAAAAGCTTAGTAAAGTTTTTAGCTTTATTTATAAAGTTTTTTATTATTATATAATAATAAATATATTTTTATTAGTATTATTTACCTTTTAAAAATTAAATAACTTTTAATTAAATATATTAAAAACTATTAATTTATATATATAAATGTAAATATATATATTAGTTAATTTTATTAACTTAATTTTTTTTAATTAGTTTTAATTTTAAAAGATATTTATTTATTTATTTAGCTTTATAAAATATTAAAAATAGAAATAAAAATTAATAAAACATACAATATTTTAAAGTATTAATATATATAATTAATATATATCAATATTTTTTTAATTCTAAATTATATTTATTTATTAAAAGTTAATAACTATAATTTTAAGTTTACTAAAATTATAATAAATATAAAAATTATAAATAGTATAAATTAATTTTCTTTTATTAATTTATTACTAGTTTAAACTTAATTAATACTACTTAAATATTATAAAATAATTAGTTTATAGTTATCTTTAACTTAACTAATAAAAAATTAAGTATATTAACTATTTAGCTATTTACTAGCTTTATTAAAATATTTATTTTAATGCTTAAGTTATAATTTGTTATAATTAGTAAAAACCTTAAACTATAATAATAATAAAGGTATTATAATATGCTAATAAATTATATTTTTATTATTTTATATATTTAATTTATTATAGTTTGTTTTAAAGTAGCTATATATTAAAAGCTACACTATTTTTTGATTAAAAGTATTAATTAACATAAACTTAGTATATAATAAAATATTAGCTTAAATATAACTTAAAATTTTACTATAAAATTTTAAAAAATATAACTTGTATAAACTTAAAATGCTTAAAACTATATTGTTAAAAAATTAAACTAAAAAAATCTATAAGTTTCAAATAAATTAATGTAAATAAAAATCCAAATTAAAAAGAAGATTTACATTAATTTTAACCATATATTCTTTTAATAAAGCTTAAATTCCTATAATAAAGCAATATGGTATTAAAGTATATTAATATTATTTACAATTTTAATTAGATTCTTACTTATTTACACTATATATCCCAAAGCTTGCTACCTAAATGTTTGTTGGATGGTCTATTTTCAAAAATGTTGAAATATCAATTGAAACTTACTAATCTTGATAAAATTAAACATGTTTTTTTTTAAATTTTTGTAAAAACTTATAAATAAGCCTAAAAATATATACTTAACTAAAATTAGAAATTACCTTGAATTCTAAATAATTAAAATTAATTATGAAACTTGTCTTGATTTTTTAATTATATTTTGTAGCGGAAAAGGCGGGGATTTTAGTTTGAACCAGGCACCCATAAACATTTAATTTTAAAGCCTTTTTTAATAATTGAGTTATACATTTAGAGTAAAGGGATCGATACATAGCCAGTGTCAGCTATCAAGCATAAAAGTTTAACTTACTAACCGAATCGAAATTATCAGCGACTTAATATAAGGATACATTAAAAGCTTCAGCACAGATACCAATATTACCGAAAATAATAATGACACCACATCAAATTTACTATTTAACTTTTAAAAGGTATTTAGGGGAAGATACAATAGAAAGTAATAAATTTATATATATATAATTTTAATAGAAACAAATTATATTTTTTATGCTATAGGTTTTTGTAGTAATTCTAATTTACGTAATCCACGGGGAAAATTACAGAAATTACCATTTGAACAGTTCAATGACTTAACGACTGATGTATACGATGAGTTAATAAGGCGAGCTGATGGGAATTACAAATGTACCTTTTTTTGTTTTTGAACCTTTTTATTAATAATTTTAAATTTATATAGTACCTTATTTACCCCAATCGACTTCATTTCCAGAAAAGAGAAATTTAGCGCGACAAAAGTTAGGAACTTTACCCGATAAGAGATTTAGGGACTTAGCTACTGATTTGTTTATTGATTTGTTAATAAGATACCCTGATTTAGATCCAGTAAATAAAATTTTGTTAGAAAAGCTATTTATTTTATTATAGGAATTAAGAAGTAAGATCCGAGATCTTCCTCAAACATCCACTCGTCCTCTACCTCCGCAGACTCCGCCTTCACCAATCCGTATGTCCTTATTTGATGTAAGCGGTGTTATGACCGATAGTATCGATAGAAAAAGTAATGGGTATTATAATGATGCAAACAACAACGTAAATTTATTAAAATTAAAATTATGTTAACTTTTAATAGGCGGAAAGGATGATAAGTCAACGTAGCACTGTCGAACGTGTTTCAAAGAGGTACGAAGCAGAATTGGCGCAGGCTTACCGTACAAACCAAGAATTGGAGATGAAACTATTAAGTAGAAATTCTAGTCACAGCAATAACGGTGTCAATACATCATCGATGAGTATAGGTTCTTCTAATCATGTAATTTTACGAAATAATACATAATTCTAAAATAGTTATTTTATAGCAAGATTATGAACTTTTAAAAGAAGATTATCATAGGTTGAGGCAAGAATACGAACGTATCAAACTTCATCTGAAAGAATTACAAAATTCTAATAAGGATCTTACAAATCAGAACCACGAAGCAAGACAGAGTTTATCGCTATACGAGGTAACTTAATTTTAAAATTTAAGTTAAAAATTTTAGGCACAGGGATCATTAAGTTTAGCTAGTCAATTCGCTGCTTTACAGAGGGAGCATGCTGGTATGAAACATGAATACCAAGTTGAGATGGAGGTTTTTCTTCTATTGCTTAATAAAATAATTAATTTAAATTTAGGATTTACGTAGGAAGTATGTAGAACTTGAAGAAGCGCAAGACCAGCATTTAGATATAATTGAAACTATATCGAAGAATGTAATTTTAAATTCTAATTTTTCCAATATTAATGAATTTTTAGAATGAGATATTAGAAATCAAACTAAGACAAGTTAATCAAGCTTTAGAATCTTCTCAACGTAAATACATTTAGTTGAATTTAAAAAATAACTTTATTTTACAGAAGATTCGATTATATATCTCCGACAGAGTGGTTCCATTTCACCTCAAGAACCTAGTGGTGGCTATTTGATATCGGACCAGCTTACCAAACAGCTGAAGTCAGCTACAGAAGCTTTGCTGACATCCTTACGGTAAATTTTTATAATATAAATGTGCTAAATTTGAGCTTTGCAGTGAAGATGACGGTGCTGCCTCACAAAATTTGCCACTTCAACCGATCGTACAAATCCATAAACAAATTTCTACTATCGTGAGTCACTTTTTACGCGAAATCCAACTCTCCACCACCTCCCCTTCAGTGTCTCGAAACTCAATCCGCAAATCTTCCGATTCACAATTGGAGATACGTAGATTAGACGACGATTTCAACAACGCGTTATCCAACTTATTAACTTTATCCAAACAGTACAACCCTAATTCTAACTTAATACCTAGATTCGAACAGGAGACCGAGGAATTGAACCTATCGGCTGAAGATCTCCAACTTGCCCTTCAAACTAATTTCTGCGCTCTACCTTATTTCGCAGTACCTTCCGGTTTAAAGAATAATCTAGTGAAATTAGCTCAAACTTCACGCTCCCTAGCCAATAGGAATACCGATGATGACCCACAGCTGTTCCCACTACGTGAATACTTGGAGGAACAGGCTAACCTCCTAATTGTAAAGTTCAGTTCTGTTATGTCGTTGTTGAAGCATGACGATTTCTCAACTAACCTTACCGATGCACTCGTAGACGTGATTAACATCGTTAAAACTGTCCTAAGTGAAACCAAACAATACAAGCACGTACCACATCTCAACAACAACTCTAAGTTAGATCCAACTCTGGAACGACTAGAGGCTTGCCTCAGAGATCTGAATGACCTGCTTATTGAATTAAATCAGATTGTCGGCAAGAAAGATAGTGGGGCTTTAGATGTAGCTGAAGTGGAGAAAATGGAGCCAATCCTCAAGAAGTTTAAAATAGATTTAGCTAAACTTAGCTTCAGCTTAGCAAAGGAAACCAAACTTCTAGTTAAGGTTATCAGTTAATATTTTGGATCTGTTGTTGTTTTTCTAATTAAATATTTGAGTGATTTTGGGTTTAGATTGCTTTTGTAAATGGCAGGTAAATTTTATAATGTAGATTAGAATTCTTCATTATAATATTCCAAATGCCTTTTTCTAGAGCTAAAGCTTCCTTTTTAGGTATTCTTATTTATGGCTATGATTTTAATTTTGAAGTATACTAAAACTTTTGCTTAAATATTCACTTTCTTAAATGTTTTTCTATTAGATGCATATAGAAAAATCTGAATTATAAACTTATTTTTTAATTTTTAAACTTTTATAAATATAAAGCATGGTGTAAAATTTCTAAACTACTTATAAATTTAAATAAGTTTGTTATTTTTTAACATTATATATAGTTAATTAGCAAATCTTTAAATTTTAAATTTATTTATAAGTATTTTTAATGTTGCATACTAAAAGCTAACCCATATTTAAAAACATATTAAATATAAAAACCTATTATATTTTAATTTATTTTAGTTAGCTTATAATTATAACTATTTGTAAAAATTGAATATTTAAACTATAATTTTTAAAAAAAGTGTTAAAATATCTTTTTATTTCAATTTTATAATTAATAATAAATAGCATCTTATAAATATATAAATTAAATATTGATTATAACTTTTACACTAATAATTATATATATTTTTATTATTTTAAATCTATTATATACTTAAAAATAAATAATTAATTAAATTATTATTATAAACTACTTTATAATTTTTAATATTTACTATAATAATAATTTTTTTTTAAATATAAAATTTTCTAATTTAAAAAAAACTATTATTATTTTAATTTGTTATATCTTTAATTTACTGTATAGTATATCTATTTAATAAGCAATATTATAACTTATTACTTTATACTACTTTATTATATATATTATATTTAATTTAGGTAATAGAAGTACTATAAGAAAAGTTAATAATTAAATATTTTTTAAAAAGCTTAAAAAATTTATAAATAATCAAATTAAATATATAATTTAATAGATGATTAGTATTTTTTTCATTTATATAAAAAAATAAAATAAAACTTTAAAACTAATTAAAAGCTTATTGCTACTATTATTATCTATAATATATATTAAATTACTAAATTAATATAAGTTAAAATTTAATACATATTTAATATTTATAATTATTGGCTTATTTTTACAATAAAAAAAATCTTTAAATTTTAAAAGATTTATTATATAAGTATATTATATCTATATTTTATAAAAATTTTAGTAAAATTTTATAACATTTTTATAATAATATACTTTGAAAAAGTATATTTAATAGCTAAAAAACTTATAAATTTTTAAAAATGCATACTTACTATAAAATAATAAATATACTTTTATTAATATATACTTTATAAAATTTTTATTTTTTAAGAATTTCAATAAAATACTCTAAATACTATATTATATATATAATAAATAAATATAAATTTATTTATTATTTATAATAGATTATAAAAATAAAAATAAAATAAAAAATTTAATTATAAATTGTTATTAATTTTTTTTTATAAATAAATAAATAATTTTATTCAAAAAAATATAAATTTTTAATGATTAAGCAAAGCATTAGGTATTAACAACATAGTATATTAATCAAGTTTATATTATTTTGCAATTATAACTACTAAATTAATATAATAAATAAAATTATTTTTTAAAATAAACTATTTATAATAATATTTTAATTATAATAAAGTAAACTTAAAATTAATTATACTATAAAAAATATATTTAAAATTTAGTAAAAAAGTATTAGCTTACTATAATTTAGATTTCTTAAATTTGAATTTCATATATAAATTAAACTATTAATTAATAAACTTATAAAAAATTAGTAAATTTTAGTTAATTAACTTATATAAAAAAGGTTAATTATAAATTAAAAGTAAAAATTACAAAATTAAAAAATAATAATAGCTTATCCTATTTTAAAATATCTTGAATAGAAAAGAAAACATTATTTTAAAACTACTGGTAGATATTGTACCTTTTTAAAGCCAAAAATATATAGCTTAAATAATACTTATTTTAGTATATTATTTTTTATTTATTTTATATAAACATTGCTAAAATTTTATCAATTAAGTTTGGCTCGATGGTTTAGTGGTATAATTCTCCCTTAGGGTGGGAGAGGTCCTGGGTTCGATTCCCAGTCGAGCCCATTTTTTTATTCCTCGCTTTTTTTCTAACTTACAAATTTATAACTATTGTCTGACTACTTTTTTAAAATTTATTTCGGATAAATTTTTTATATATGTAATGTTATTGTTTTTATCAGCTATTAAGTTAGGCTCGATGGTTTAGTGGTATAATTCTCCCTTAGGGTGGGAGAGGTCCTGGGTTCGATTCCCAGTCGAGCCCAATTTTTTCATTTTTCCTTCTATTTTAACTACAATTCTAAAGAACATCTGTCTAGGCATATATTATTCATGTGTCAAAAACATTTGAATTTGTTATTTTTATTAATAAAATTGGTCAATAAATATGGCAGAGATTTTAGTTAATTATGAACAAGCAATTTATAGCCAATCAATTTGAATTTAAATCCTCAAAACCTTACAAATATATTTTTAGTTAAAATGATAAGTTTAAATTTGTCATTTTTTTGTTGAAAAATTTAAAATACTTGGTCTAAAACTATACAAAATGACTTTGATAGCATAATAAGTTCAATCGTTTTTTGCCATATATTTAAATCGTGTTTAAAATTAGAACAAAACTTGTTTATCTAATTCCTACTAAAATAAAGTAGAACAAATAGTTTGAGTATTACAATTAATTTTACTAAGAACTAACAATCAGAACAAACTTTTTAAAAAGTCATAAATGCCGATCTCCGCCTGCCTAGTGGGAAGACTATCAAGGTCGATACAAATAGCCCCACCGTAATCGACAGGGCGACCACGATCATTTTCAACGCAAAATCGGCACCTTCAGCAGATTTGGCAGTCAATAATGCTGATGATCCCTTAACTCCCAAAGACCCCGGTACTAGCATCAGTACCGAGGAAAGTAGCGGCACTACTGGCAGGGTATTAGTAATTCTGGCGTATAAGTTCGACAGAAATCCGACAACGAAAGCGGAAATAGCCGGAATAATATCCTGCGACACGTGGGGCGGTAGGAAGGTAGAGACGAGGTACCCACAGGCAGCTATGGTTGACATCGACAACCACTGCCTGGGATGAGCAAACAAATATATATTGAACGAAATTGAGACTAACGGGAAAAGTAAAAAATTAAAGTAGGGGTTGATAGGTTGGCATTGAACGGACTGTAGACCGGTTGGATCGAAACTAGTGTACAATCTAATCCCTAGTGAAAGTCCGAAACCCAATAAAAAGGCTATTAATAGGGCGTAGAACATACGGACTGCACCAGATACCATATTTTTGGAAGCTAGTTCGACTACCGCAGTGGTTAAAGAGAGACCGGGTAAAAGGTTGACAACCGAAGCTAAAACTACCGACCAATAACATACGTAGTTATGTAGTGCGGTGGCGATGAATGCAGATAGGATAGCAGCCGAGAGTTCGAATATATTACCATAATTGGGGAAGCGTTTGGCTAAAACGGTCATAAAACCTACGCATAAACCTAGTACCCCTGCAACGGCAGCGTCTAGCCACGAACCTTGAAACAAGAGAGGAGCAGCTGCAAACGAACCCAAGCCGTACCCTAAAATATCTAACCAGGGCGGGTACAGTATCTGTGCTTCGAGTATTTCGGTTAGCTGGGTTGAGGCAGTATCTAAATTTAAATCCTTTTTGACAATCGCTTGGTAAATTTTAACAGTCAAATCTAACTTGTGTAAGTTATAACCGTTGGTAACCCTCAATAGAATAGTTTCAGATGTATGGGTATCAAGATCTCCAAAGTTAATCAACATTAAACCTGGTAATGAGGCGAACGAAGCCTCTATATCTAAAATTCTAGCTACCGTAATTAAGTTAGATTCTAGCCTATGGGAGGGAGCACCGTACATTATAAATGCTTGGGCTAGATTGGTTATAAATTTCTGCCGTTTGAGGATGGAAGCTATAGCTGCTGCTACTTTACGCTCATGTGAAGAGTTTAAGGTAGTACCGTCATCCGACATAGAACTACGCCCTGAACCTATACCGAAGAAGTTACTTAACGATTGAGAGGATAAGTTCGGTGTCAAAGTGGTTGGAAAATAGGATTTTCGGTTGGGCTTGTTGGACGGTGATTGGATAGGTGTAGTGTTACCACCACTATTTTCACCACCCCTATGTTGTTTGTTGGCTTGGTTGTGTAGTTGTAATAAGTTAGCTAGGATCGACCGTTTAGCTCCGTTACCGTTATCTTTAGCTTGTGCTTTCTTAGTTAAATTACGTACGATCTGTCTAGCTTCCATCTTCTCTATATCATGGTTTATATCGTCCACTACTATAACGTTCGGTTCGGTTCGTTCTTTGTAAGGATCGACCTCACCTTCCTTTAAAGGTATTGCTGTAGCATCCAGATGTAATGGGGAACTGAACTGAGGCTTGGGTAAATTTAACAACCTCATAGGGCTGCTACTTCCGCCACCACCACCGTTGTTACCGATAGCTAGGTTGGATTGGTTACTGTTGTGTAAATTTGTCGAACTCGAAGGGTTCAAATTACTTAATACATTACTACTCTTACTCCTACTATGGCTGGTGCCACTGCTGGATTCAGGTTCCGTTATTATGGGTGCACTTGGTAGCAGTTGAGGTGAGGTAGGTTCAGATATAGATATAGTTATTGGACTCTTTGGCCTTTTTAATATACCTATGGTTGGTTTAGTTAAACCTAACTCTACGTCCTCATCTTCGAAATCGGAATCTCCACCAAACGAGAACTTTACTGGTTTTTTCTTATTCATGTTTCCTTTACTTTAATATACTCTTATTTTAATATAGGTTGGTTGGATGGATGATGTCGTTCCTATCGTTACGTTGTATTGCTACCTGCTACGAGTACCCTTTTAAAACTAACTTCTAAATCTAAAACAAACAAAATCTGCTGCAAAGGAAAAAGGTAAGGAAAATCAGTGCTGAATTCCAATATGTGAAATGAAAGACTTAGAGCCAATTTATCAGCTGATTTTAATGGAAATTGGTGCCTATAAATCCAATTATTACACCACTTTACTCATCATCTCTTGTTAAATTTCCTAAAAATATTGATTCACGCTAAGTTGCTAAAAATAAGCAATTACAAACTTTCGACAACTTTAAAGCTATTCCTTACCAAAATTAGGTTGCAGCCAATTGCTTTTTAATTTTGATCGAGCCTTTTACAAATAGGAAAAATAAGGCTTGGAATCGAGCAAGGAACCTCTACAGTTTAAAGAATGTATAGAAGTGGTAATTGCAGGGTTATTCGCCTGCAGTTTCGCTTAGAAATGAAGGATGCGTCGCATAAGCATAGAAAAAATTGAGTTGATGCGTTTATGTTACGAAATTTAAGTTTTAGTGTGACCTAATAATTGATGCATCAATGAAATAAAAAGCAGATAGGTACCTCCGAAATTCGATTTCAGTTTAACTACTACAACGATTCCCTACCAGACGTTAAACCTTTTTAATAAATTTATCAGCACTCACTATTAAAGTTTGCTTCGTGTCCTAGCCCGGCTAAACGGTAGTAAAATTCAAAACTTAAGATAGCAATAAATCCGAAACCGGGTTACTAGCGGTTATTTATCAATGAATTGACTCGATCCAAAATCAAAATAAAGGTTAAATTTAACCACCGCATCCCAACAACTAACTGTCATTATGAATTCCAAAAGCTATATCAGCTCCAGTTAAATATTATGCAAAAGCTGGGATCATTCTCACTAACTCCACTTCTGTTTTAAGTTCTCAGAATGCAGTCATTTATTCATATTGTCAACTGTTCTATTTTCAGTTTACATCACCACCAAAGAATACAGCAACATACATTACTGGTTGCAGATTTGAACTACAGTTATACCTTTTGTTATAGTGGCTGCCACCTACTGTTACAGCTAATGAAGTTGCTTTTCTATCGATTTTAATTTATCATTAAACATTATATTGTATTTACATTGTAATATTAGTCTACAGTCTATTCAATGCCAACCTATTAAGGTTTTTTATTGTTTTCATTGGCTACAGTTTTGTTTGATATATATTTGGTTAGTTACCCAAAATAGTAGTTATTATATCAACTATTACTGTTTAAAATTACTTAGTTAAATTTAATAAAAAGATATTGTTTAACTAATATTGCTTATTATAAAATTATTACTAAGTTTATATATAATAATTATAAGTATTTTGCTTAAAGATTTATTATATATATTTATATTTAGATTAGTATTTAGATATTTAAAGTTAATAAAAAATATATATTTAATTATAAATGTTATTGTAGTTACTTATTTAAATATTATAAATTTATTTAAATAAATTTGTATTATTTTTACTAAAAAGAAATATATATATACATATATTTTTTAAAGTTACATATTTTTAATAATAGTTATAAAGTTTACTTATAAGTCTTTTTATCTAAAAAGTACTAATTTGCCAGTTTAAAAAACTAACTACTAACTAAGCTAGTATTAAAAAGCTTATATTTTTAGAAAGTTTTTTTTTTTAATTTTAAAGTTTTTTACTTTTTTTAACCTTTTTTTAAACTTTTACAAGTTTAATATTAGAGTTTTCCTTAGACTTAGATTATTAAAAACTATTTAAATATATTTTTTTTTTAAAAACATAAAAAATTTAAATATTAGTTATAATAAAATCATTTTATTTTATTTAATTAAAATAATTTAAATTATATAAATATTAAGTTTTATATTTTTTACTATAAAATTAAATACTTTTATAGCTATTTTATTATAATTTATAAATAAAATTTAATAATATTTTTATAGGCTAACTTTTTTGTATAAATTAAATTATTAAAGCTATATTTTTTTTAAAACTCTAAAGCAAAGCTCCAGTAAATCAATTTTTATTTATAAATAAAAAAAATATAAGCAAGTTGACTTACAGAAAGGAAAAAAATAAAAGAAAGGTAAAAATTAACCTAGTATTAATTTTTTAGATTAAACTGCCCAAGTTCAATATAGGTAGTAGTGAAATTAAGTTAGCTTATTAGCATTAAAGCTATAGTTAATTTAAATAAAAATATTTACATTATTTAAAAAAAAACTTTTTATTATATAATTATGAAAAAAATAAGATAAACTAGCTTATATTATATTTATTATATAAATATAATAGTAAAAAATTAAACCAATAATTATAAAAATTACTATAACTAAATGTAAGTAAGAAAATACTATTACTTATATAATAATATTATATAATTAACAATATAATTAATGCTATTAAATTATTAGCTTTTAT
Source organism: Capillidium rhysosporum (assembly GCA_037055185.1). Taxonomy (NCBI): domain Eukaryota; kingdom Fungi; phylum Entomophthoromycota; class Entomophthoromycetes; order Entomophthorales; family Capillidiaceae; genus Capillidium; species Capillidium rhysosporum. The sequence continues at coordinate 27,130 of JAWQFY010000004.1, forward strand.
TTTTAAAGTATAAATTTAAAAATATATAAGTTTAAAATATAAAAGCTTTTAATTTAAGTATTTTTAATAATTTTTAAAGCTATTTTTTAAATATAATATATTATAAAAAGTATATAATCTTATTAAATATAATAAAATAAAATTTTAAAATTTTAAAAAATATTTATTTATAAAATTAATTATTTTTAAAATAAGTAAAATATAAAGTTAAAGCTTTTAAGCTATAATATACTATTAAATTAGTTTGAAAAAAGTATTAATTTAAAAATAAGCTTTTTAAGCTAAATATATATAAATATAATATTTTAAATATATAAATAGTAATACTAGAAAAATGTTAATTTTTATAAATTATTTATATAAAATACTAGTATTAAGCTTTTAACTAGTTTAATTTTACTATATAAAGCTATACTTATATTTTAATCTAATTAAAAATATTTAAACTGTTAAAAATTAGTTATAAATTTATATTATATTTTTTTAGTATAAAAAAAAGAAAAATATTAATAATTTATAGAATTTTATTAACTATACTAAACTTTTATAATTAATAAAAGCTTTATTAATAAAGCTAATTTAAAATTGTTTTCTAAATTACTATAATTTTTAATAAAGTAGTTAAACTTTATAAGCTAAAATTTAAAAATTTATAATTATAAGCTGTAAATAAAAAAGCTTTTAAAAGTAAATAATTTTTTTAAAGCTATAATATTAATTTTTTTATTTTTAACTTTTAATATATTACTTATTTTATTAAAATAAGCAATTTTTATTATTAAAGTTTTTAAATATATTTAAATTTTAAAAAAATTATTATATAGTTAATATAATTTTAAAAGTAAGTAAATATATTTATTTTAGCTTAAAACTTATATACAAGGTATATAAATTAGCAAAAATATAAAAATATACAAAAAAATAAAATTTTATAATATAAAAATATTAAATTAAATACTATAAAGATTAAAAAAGTAGTTTAATTTATTTTAAATTATAAAATAAATATTTTTTATTTACTTTTTTAAATATATTAAGTATTTTTTCTTAAATTATAATTAATATATATATATATATAACTTTATTTTATTTAATAAAAAAAGTATAAAGTTATACTTTTACTAATTTATAAGCTTTTATCTTATATAATAAAAAAATAAAAAAATAAAATAATATTTTAACTTTATAAAAAAAATTAATATAATTTTACTATTTTAAAACTATATATTAAAAATTATTAAAATATGTTATAAATATATTTAATAAGTATATTTAATAAATTTATTACTATTTAAATATAAAATTTAGTAGCAAATTTTATTTTTTAATTTTTTTTAATATTAATAAATTTTAACTTAATATATATATATATAATTTTTAATTTATAAATATATTAAGGGTAATAATATATACTATTAATATTTTTTAAAATATTAGATTTTATTAATACATAAAAAATAGTTTTTAAATAAAATAATAATAATAAGTTTAAAAATAATTATAAAATATTAGAAATTAATACTTTTAAAAAACAAAAAATTATATTTAACAGTATAATATATATATAATTAACTTTTATATTAGCTATTAATAAAAAGCTTTTATTGAAAAAATAAAAATAAAAAATAAAAAATAATTATTTATTTAATTAAATAAGTTTACTTTTAGTAAGTATTATATTTTATTAAAAATCTATTAAATAGTAAATTTAGAAAAAAATAAAAAGCTTTATTTAAATAATAAGCTAAATACTTTATATAAAAATAAATATTAATAATTAGAAAAGTAAAAATATTAGAAATATATTTATTAAAAAAATAGAAATAAACTAATATTAGTATAGCTAATAATACTAAACTAAAAAAAAATAAGTAAAAAGTTTAAAGTAGCTATAATAGCTTTTTTGTAAAAAAGTTAACTAGTTAAAAAGCTATAATAAATAGAAAAAAATAAAAAATAACTACTAAAATAGATAAAAAAATATAATTATTAGTAAAAATATATAAATTAAAATAAAAAAAATTAATTAAGTAATTTATAGTATTTTTATTTTAACTTTTAATAAGAATAAAATAATTTTTATTGCATTTCAGTTTTCAGTTTTTAGTTTTTAGTTTTTATATATTTAAAAAATTTATATTTAACACTTTTAGTTAAATATTTCTATCTAATATTTTAAAAAAAATATTTTAATAAGAGGTATATTAAGTTAATATTACTATTTTATATAAAATAAATAATATATTTTATAATATACTTTATTTATTTTTATTTTTTAAAGTTTACAGCTTTTAAATATATAAAAAAGTATATAAATAAATATAAGAAAATAATAGTATTAAAATTTATACATAAGTTAAAAATTAAACTATACTCTTATAATTAGTTATAAATTTATCAGAATTTTTATAATATTTTTAAGTTATAGTATATATTTTAAAAAAAAATATAGTATTATAGTAACTATATAATAGAAAGAAGTAGAACTAAAAAGAAAATAATTAAAATAATATAAGTTTAGTTAATAATAATAGAAGATATAGCCTTATTAATATTAAACTACTTTAAAAAGTTATAAATTTAAAAAATAATTAAAAGTTATTAAAATTAAATATATTAATTTTAAAATAAGTATTAAGAAAAAAAATTAAAAAATAATAACTAAATAGCTTTTTATAAGTTTTAAATTTAAGTTAAATAACCTTTTTTTAATATTTTATAACCTTTAAAGATTTTTAATATTATGTTGATATAATTATATATAAATTACCTTTTAAATTTAAGTTTTATTAATTTAAATAAAATATAAATTTGGATTTATATAAATATTTATTTAATATTTTAGTCTAATATTTTTTAAATTATTAAAAGCTATTAAAAATAAGATTAAAATAGCTAAAACTAAAAATAATATTAGTAATAGTTAAAATTTTAATATAAAAATAAATTTATTAGCTTATTATTTTTTTGAATTAGTTTATTTTTATAATAAGTTTAAATTTCTATTTAAAATTGATATATATGGCAAATAAGTTATAAAAATAGCTAATTAGTTTATATTTAATTAAAATTTTGAAAAAAAATTATAAAACTTTATATTTTAAAATTTGGTATGTTTAATTTAAATACTATATACTAATATAGAAAGTTATTTAGATAAATAAAACTTAAAATACTATTTTATTAAAAATTATTTTTAATAAAGTTAAAGTTAAAAAATAAACTAAAAACACAATATATTTACAAATATATAAATTAGCCTAAATAATATTTTAGTAAAAATAATTAAGTATTAAAAAATATATAACTATTTATTTAGAAAAAAGCTTAAAACTTACTAAAAGTGTTTACTTGAATGGTATAAAAATAAATCTTAAATAATAAAAATATTATAAATGCCTAGTTAAGATAAAGTTAAGATAGTACTTATTATATATAAATAAAAACTTATTAAGAAATAAAAGCAATAGTATATACCAATTTTAACAGTACCAATAAAATAAATCTTTTCCAGATACTTATAGCCCTTTCAAATTACATTTTTCAAAAATATTTTTTATAATATTTTACTATTCAAATTTCTATTTAAAGTAGTAAATTAAATAGGTAATTGTTTAAATCATACATATATTAAATATAATAAAATATAAAGCTAAATATTAAAAATAGCTATCGAGTGATAGTTATGTGTCTAGTAATTTAGTTGCTAAAATACAGGTATTAATATTTCCCACGCCGAAAAATAAAAGTGGCGACGGTGGTAAATAGTTTGATAAAACTAGCTTTCTACTTGGGGGACAACCCTTTATCCTTTATCACGCTTCTTTAAATCAGCTTTAACTTAAGTTTTCCAGTATTAACAAAAGCGATACTCAGAACCAGAAGGAGTTTCCTCGTGACTTTTGACTAAGGGGCTAGACACATGATGCTCCACTAGATTGATAAGCTTCTTCATCCAACTATATTTTTGCGTTACAACGAATTACTAATTATATTGTATCATTATCTATCACTATACCAAAAACTAACGAATTAAACGCTAAATAATTTTTATTTTTATTAGCAACTAAGCTACACAAATACAAAGAAAATATTAACATATAGCCACATGTATAGAGCACTTACCTAATAGAAATCCAAAGTTTAAAGGCATGTTGTCGGAGATATAACATCGATAGGTTTCTCAATAATTTAAAAAATCATTAACGAATAAAAGTATATTCCGTCAAACTTATACCCACATCAGAATTAAAAATCTTGGCTATAACAAACTATAAAACTTTATTTTAGAAATGAACTTGGATGGTGGATATTTATTTCTAAAGTTTACTAAACAGCCTTCAGCCCATCTAGGTATCGGTTGGCTAACATTTAGTTCTAGAATGGTTACGGTAGAAATTTAAAATGTATTAATAGAACAAATAGTATTATAACTCATGTGAGAATTTGGAAAGAATATTGTCGGACCTTCCTGAATTAATATTTAAATCTCATGGTATGCAACAAGTTTTATTAATTTGAAAAGATGGGCCTGTCAAATACTGTGCCATTCCAAAACTTTCAGTTCGACTCAAGTATATTAAATAAATGCGTATTAAGTTACTAATTTCATTTTAACCAACCGTTACTTTATTAAAAATTGATATTTTAAAATGAAAACTATTAGCTTACTATGCATCGTAAATTTAGTTTAGTTAAATAATAATAAGCATATTGGAAAATATAATATTAGCTTGAAAATGCAGCTTTATTTATACGGTTTTAAAATTACATGAGATATATTTAAAATAGGGTAATAAATGTATGTATACGCCTATAAACTAATCGAGAACAGTAAATCTATAGAATTCTTTTTGTTCTCAAAGAAGAGAATAAAGTGTTAGGTTTCTGATGTAGTCACATCTCAAAATACTTGTATTAAAAGGGATAAAAAAAGGTATATTCGTGCGATTATATCAACAACCACACCATTTGTACTATTACAAGCACCACGAGCATCTTATTACTACAGAATTACAGCATTTAATTGAATTCAGGGATATTTTTATGTATTAATACAGATACCTAAGGGATGTCCTGCCTAGAATAAAATGTTATAAATCTACAACCCATATAAACCAAATACTTCCTTCTCTAATAATTTAAAAGTTTGAGCAATCGCAATATCGAAATTTAAAAACAGCTTTAGCCTTAGCTCTTAGTATACCGTCAATATCACTCAACAAAAGTAGTCGTTTAATATTACAAGTTGCTGATTTAAATATTAAATATTATTACTTCAACAACTTATATAAATAATTGATAAAATGTTCGAGAACGTCAATACAAACAGTGTAGCTTTTCAAAGTGAAGGAAATTCGTTTTCGGTGCAAGCTCTAAGTAACGTACGCAGGAATTGTAGCTATGAAAGTCTAGCAGATTCAGTTTTTACCGATATTAACAGTATATCGGCTACTTCTAGCTTAGTTTCACCAATGTTTCCCATCCGCAATGACGCTTTATCTAGCCACACTGAAGTTTTACAACAAAGTATCCCTACTTTAAAGGCTGATTTCCACATCCCGTCATACCCAGACTATTTGAAAGGTATATCAAATGTAAATAATTTCTTAGTTAACAACCAGACTGAAGTTGTCGATTTAACCAACAGTTTTATAGATATACAACAGAGCCCTTCTCAGCTTAGTGAAGCTACCTTTAGAAAGTATGTTAATGAAAGTACTCCATGCTCTTCAACTGAAGAAAAACCGATGGATCAAGCACCTTCTTCGGAAATCTCTGACTTTGACCTGAATGAACCATCGGTAAACCCTAACGCTGCTGTAAACGAAGGGATAGGCTATAAAGATCCAATTTATAACCATAACAGTTACATCACCATTCCATATTCACCAAATCCGAATGCGTTAAATCCTCTAAACAATTTCTCAACCTTACCTGTTCAATTTACTAACAATTCGCTAAATCAAGTCGCTTTCAACATCGCGAACCAAATTCCATATGTCCCATGTATGAGTGATAAAGATAGGCGCGAAGCTTTCCTATTGAGACTTATAGCTGTACTTGAAGCTGATAAAAAGAACAGCAACTCACAAGTACAAACGGATTGTAACGATACTGATACCAAAAATAACGTCTGTGATCCGTTACCCAGAGATGAAAGGGAACAATGCGTCCCGTTTAAAAGATCTAGAAAAGTAAAAAATACTATAACTAAAAAATCCAATTGGTCTGATGAGGAGTTCCAATTTGTATGTGAAGTGGAAACCTGTAGGAAAGCTTTTAAACGTCCAGAGCACGTTAAAAGGCATTTCCAATCGGTACATAATTTAAACAAAAAGTACCGCTGTCATTACGAAGGATGTGATAAGAAGTTTGCTAGATCCGATAATCTAAAACAGCATTTAAAAGTTCATACAAAGGTCCGTAAATCTTGATTGTTAACTTTACTCCAAACTAATTCACAACTTTATACTTCTATTTAGTTTATCTTCTTAAACCTTATTACTACTACCTTTTCCCTTATACTTAAAAAATCAATTTGAAATTGAAATATTTGAAAATATGCTGTGATATTATCTTAACTTGAGAATGTTTATACAAAAGTAACAATAAAAAATTATCTACAGTTGTATCTACAAATATTAATTATAAAAAAAATATTGAATAGGTCAGATAAATTGTAATTGGAGATTTTAAGCTTCATAAAATTTAATTTTTATATAAAATTGATTTTACAATTAAATTATTACCAATAGATTAAAGTTTTGAATAGTACGTTTTTTAAATATATAATATAATGTACCTATCGTTAGTACTTTTATTCTAAAAATAGCGTTATTTTATTTTAGATAAAAATGACGAAGTTTATGGGAAAATTGTAAAGTATAAAGTTTGAAAATGTAGAAATAAGTTAGAGTTACTAAGCTAAATTTTAAAATAAATTTATTTAATAGAAAAGATTGGATTTCAAGATTATTTTAAATAGTAATTTATTTATTTTTGAAAATGGATTGTAATTAATTTCTATTTTAGTTCTTAAAGTTTCTGAAAACTGAAATCTGATATAGTATTTAATTTAGGTCACGCCTTCATAAAAAGTATATAAATATCTATTTTTGGATGACGGAATTTATAAAAATTGAGAAAGTTTTCTGTAGTAAACTTTAAGAATTATTTAAAGCTTCTTCATTATTTAATTCCAATATTTTAATATAGTTTATTCTCAAATTATTTTTAACTAGAAAAGATATAAAAATACAATAAGATACTTTTCAAACTAGTTGATTTTAATTTTTAAAATCAAATAGTACTAAGAAATCACAGTAGAATATTTTGAAATTTTAAATATACTTTACATATATCATATTTAATTTTGTCTATAAAATACTTATAAATTTTAAACGGGATAGACACGTGGCTTATAAGCTAAGATATATATTTCTTTATTAGTAATTTTAACCCTTTTTAAACTTCTAAACTTATAAATCAAAAGATATTAAGTTTTAGATTAAGTAGAAATTGATAAAAAATATATTACTTTTTCATTACTATATATATATTAGATTATATTACTAATAATAAAAATAAAATGTAGACTGAAATTTTAATAATATAAATATATATAATATACTGGATTTATAGTTAGTATAAATCTACTTATTAAAGAGGAAAAGTTTACTATATAGTGGTAAGTCTACCAGTAGAGAAAAGGAGCCCAAAATCTTATGTAAAAAAATACAATAGTTTTACACTACTTACTATAACAAATTAAAGTAGTAAGTAAGGTTAAATACAAATTTTTAGTAATATATATATTTAGTATTAGCTTATAATATAAGATTATAGGTTATATAAAATATTATAAATAAAAAATATGTAATTTATTAAGCTAAAAAAGTATTATTTATTTTTTGCTTTTAAGCTATAATAGTAAATATATATATTTAATAATATAGTTGTTTTATTTATATAAGTATATTAATTACTTTTATTTCTATAATTTTAAATTAAATATTAAAAGTAATATATTAAATATACTAAATAATAAAAAATTTATATATTAAGCAATTTTACTAAAATATTGAATATATATATTGTACTCATTTAGTATTATATATTTTTTATTTTTAACTTAAATATTTATTTTTTTAATAAATATTATAGCTATTAAAATTAATAAAGATTTTTAAAATATTTATAATTTTTTTAGCTAAATAAATAAATAAAAATAGCTTTAGTTATATAAATAATAATAATAATAAAATTTAAATAAATAATTTAGTTTTAAATATATTTTTAATAAGTTTTATTACTTAGTTTATCTAACTAAGCCTTATTAATATCTATCTTTTTAAACTTTTTTTTATTTTTTATTTTTTTAATAAAATAAAAAATAATAAATTTATTTTACTAAGTATTACTTAGTATAATAATTTAAAATTAGAGATAAAACTTAATATAACTTAATTATACTTAGCAATATTAATGAAAAAAATATATATAAAATTAAAAAGCAAAGTTAAAAGCTTTGCATAATATTTTAATTATAGCTTTATTTAATAAAAAATTTATTATTAATTTAATTTTTATTAGTTTTTAATTTTATATTAAAGTTCTTTACTAAAATATTAAAACTTTTATTTAAAGTTGTAAATTATTTATTTTATATAAACTACTTTATTTATTTAATATATAAATAGTTAAACTTAGATTTAGTTATTATATAAGTATTTATTATACTTAAACTAAATTTATTTTACTAGTAAAATTAACTACTATTACTACTTTTAACTTAGCATTATAAAAAATACTAAATTTATAAATTAATAGTAGTAATTTAAAATAAACTCTAAATTAGCTATTTTTAAAAGTATATAAATTTCTATTTAGCTTTTTAATAAATAATATAAATAATTATAATTTTACTACTTAAAATAAAAAAAATATTAATATATATATTATTTATAAATTAAGTTAAAATTTTACTTTAACTTATTTTATATATATTTATATTACTTAAAAAAATAAAAAGTAGGAAAAAAAATTAATTTATATTATATTTAAAAGTATAAAAAGTATAAAATTTAAACTATAAGCTAAAAAATAAAATAAAAAAAATAATAAAAAATTTTAATTAATAAAAAATAAAATAATTTTTAAATATATTTTTTAATATAAGCTACTATTATTAAAATATTATAAAAATAAAATAGATTTTTAAAAGCTATATTGCTAAAAAAAAGAAAAAAGAAATTAAAATATATTAGCTAATATTTTAATAAGTAAATTTAAATTTAACTTATTTAATTAAATTAGTATTAACTATCTCTAACTAATAATAATTATTTAGTATAGGTAATTAGGCTAAAAAGCTGCTTAAATGTATAATAAAAAGTAAGAGAGTAAGTGCACTTTCTAACTTAAAAAAGGCGTAATAATATAATGGAGTTTATATTCTTAATAAAACTAGTCCTACCTATAATATAATAGATAAAATAAAAATTAGTACTAGTATAATTTTAATAATAGACAAGATTGCAACAGTAGGTATTATTGGTACTTTGGTACTAATAAATATAGTAAAATAGGTTAACATTTTTCTTACTATAATGTAATTAACTTTATTCTAAAAATGTCAACTTTACTTATTTTTTTTTAAACCCTAAGGAATTATATGACTAAGATAATCTAACTAAGTAAAAAATAAAGTAATTTAATAGCATTTTGTTTTAATTATAAGTATAGTTTTTTTTATTATAAAAAATTCTAAAATAATTTATATGGAGTTTATTTAATAAGTATTTTATATAATTATTTCTAGTTTATAGGATTATACTCTGTCTAATATAAATAATTTATATTAATTACTTGGAATTAAAATTTTTTTATATTTGTTTAAAAGCATACTAGATTAGTAATATCTATTTTAAATATATTCAAAATGTAAACTAATAGCAGTTTTATATTACTGTAGTTAATAATTAGTTAATAGCTATTAAATTATAATAAATTAATTTTTTATATAAAAAAGTAAAAGTTAAAAAATAAATAAAAACTTAAATTAAATAATATTATATATTATATAATTTTAAAAAAATATTTAAATTAATAGCTATAGTATAATATTATTTTTAAATATATTAAAAATTAAAATAATAAAATAAAAATATTTTAGTTTATACTAATAATAGTTTTTAATTAAATTTATTAAATATTATACTTAAAAAAATTATTACTATTAAATATTTTTTTTTATTTTTAGTAATTTATTTACTATTTTTTATAATAAAGCTATAATTATAATAAAAAATAAATATTAAAAAAAATTACTATTATTAATAATTTTTATATTACAGTTAATATATTATAAATAATATATTTAAAAAGTAGTTAGTTTATTATTTTTAATAAACTAAAAAGCTAAAAATTAATATTTAATATAATAAATATTTTTAAATAATAAAATTTTAGCTTAAACTTAATAAAACTAATTAAAATTAAGTGAAGTATAATAAAATTCAATAATAAAAAATTAATATAATAATTAAATATATAAATATTTATCTTTAATATTTTAATTTCAATCTTTTATTACTACTTTTTTTAATTATTTTTTTAACTAAAAAGTTAAATTAAAATAAAATTAAAAAAAGTAAAAATATTTTTACTAAAAATATTAAATTTAGTAATTAATACTACTATATATACTTATATTAACTTTTATCTATTTTTAACTTTGCTAGTTATAATAAAAATAAAGTTTTAAAAATTAAATATTATATTACTTATTTAAAATACTAAGTATTTTTATTTTATTTATATTATTAAATTTACTACTTTTTTATTATTTTTTAATTTATAGACATTTATGTTAAATAATTTAAACTAAAAGACAATTTTATTAAAAATTATATTAATATAGTTATAAGTAAGTTAATTTTTTTAAAGTTAATTTACTAACTACTTTATTTAGTAATTTTTAACTTTTTAAATATATAGTTATAAGCTAAAAATAATTAGTTTTTATAGTAAAATAGTTTATTTTTTAATATTTTAAAATTTAAAAAATAATTAAAAACTTTTTATAATACTAACAAGTAAATAAATAATAGTTAGTATAATAAATAATAATAAAATAATAGTTTAAAAATTAATATAAAACTTTTTTTTATTATAAAAGATAGTAATAACTTAAGTTAATATATATTTAAAATTTTTTATTTACTTTAATTACTATAAGTTAATTTATTAACTTTTTTTTACATTAAAATAGTTAGTTAATATTTATTACTTATTAATTTTTTAAAAGTTTAATTATTAATATAAAATAATATTAGCAAAAATATAGCTTTAAAATTTATATAATAATGTATAAATAATATAATAAAATAATGGTTTAAATAATTCAAAATAAATTTAATAAATATAGTAAACATTTTAATAATAGCAAAGTAAATAATTATTATTATAGGAAAAAATATATATAAACTTTAAAAAAGTAAAATTAATACTAATTTAATTAAAAACTATAAGTAAAAATAGTAGCATTTAAAAAATAATAATATAAAATAATAAAAGCTAATAATATTTATTAAACTTAATAAAATAGTATATTAAAAAAATACTTGCAGTAATAGTAAAAAAGTAATAAAAACTTTAGTAAAGATAAATAAAAGTTTAACTTATTATTTATAAATAATTTTAAACTTAAAAAAAGAGTAAAAAGTAAAAAAAAAATAACAGTATACTTTATAATAACAAAATATAAAATAGCTTTAATTTATAGTTAAATATGTTTATTTATATAATAAAATATTATGATTAACTAATTTTAATATTTTTTTTTATAATTTATAATTTTTAAGCTTAATTTTTACAAATCTAAATAAACTAATTAATAAATATATTAAACTAAAAATGATAATTTGTTATACTATTTAATATTAATAAATAAATAAAATTTTAAAGTTAAATAATTAGTCATTAAAGTTATTAAAAAAATATATAAAAAAGCAAGATGAATACTATAAACTAATTAAAAAAAATTAAACTAAGAAAAAACAAATAAAAAAGAGTATAGCTATAAAATATATAAAAAAGCTATAAAATTAGAAATTTATTTTATATACTTATTTTTAAAGTAATTTTAAAACTTGAATTATATATATATTCTTACTTAGTCACTTTTGGAAAATAGAATACAAATTGAGAACTACAAATATATATAATACAAAGCTTAACTTCTATTAATACTAAAAGCCTAAGCTATTGAATCTAGAATTAGCTTTAGTAGCTGTTAGTAAAGATCATTAAATTTGTTATTATATTTAAGATCTATTAGTACTTTGGAGCCAAGATAGTAGATATGAAACAGAGGCCTGTAAATAAATTTATTAATGTTTTAATGCCTTTGCTTTATCTTAGAGATACTATATTTGTTTATTAATCATTTAAAATGGAAGATATACCTTTTTTTCATTAGAATTAAAATGAATTTTTAAAAGGCATACATACATCACTATATTTTTAGAAAAAGCTATATTAATTCAATTATATATCTGAAAACCTAAAAGCAAAAAAAATTAATAATCTACATTTTAATTTATTAAAGGTAGTTTGTCTAAGTAGCTTTACAGTTAAAAAGAACCCACAAAATAGTAAACCCAACTTTTAGATCTAAAGAAAAAGTTAATTAAAAATCAGATAATTATAAATACATCATCGATATCAATTTCTTCAGCTTCACCATCATCATCAGCTTCAGAGTCAAAGTCAAATCCACCTTCTTCTTCTTCATCAGCAGCATTCTCATTAATTTGGGCTAAATAATTGTAAATAAATTAAGCTAGTTATATAAATACCGTTTTCAGGAAGTTCTCCTTGGGATTTAAGAGCACGAGCTTCATCTGGTGTATATTTCATAATTACATCAGCTTTATTATCCTGGAAATCACGTAAAGAGAGCAAGATAATATCACCAGTTGCAATCCAAACCTTCTTTCTCATTTTACCACGGATTAGAGCTAACCTCTTAGTTCCATCGAAACAAGAAGCTTCTAAACGTCCATTACCCAACATCTTTAAAACTTGGGCATATTCTATTTATTTATTTAGCCCCAAAACACAGAGTATAATAAAATAGTAATAATCACCTTGTCCTTCATCTTTAGTGATGAGCTCTCTTTTGAAAGATTCATTTTCGTTCTTTCCTCTACGACGATTTTTACCACCCTTTTAAAATAAATATTAAATTTGTTATACTTCAGAAAGCGAAAAATTGTAAATCATTTACCTTTCCTTTATTCTTAGCCATATTATTTCAGTAAAATTTGAAGACTATTTTTCGAAAACATAATGTTAAAATTTATTTTAAGAATGTAAAAGTGAATCCGAGCGAAGTATACCTAAATAAGAATTTACAAGAAAGGATACTTAAACTAAAACTCCTCTATTTAATATAGAATTTGTTAAAACTTTGCAAACTATATTATTTCCGATTTCATAGGTCAAATCTCAGTTTATTTCATTAGCTTATGAATTTCAGCTAGGGTCTTCAAAAAATATTTAATACCCCATTAATACCTAAGCTTTTTAATGAAACTTAACTCTTAATTACTTTCTTAATCTGTTAGACAAAATTTCCATTATAAATAATTTTTTGTGCATATTTAAATAAAATTTCTAGCTATTAAAGCAGTTTTTAAATCTTTTATTATATATGTTATAGCATATGGTATGTGAATATACTTATTTAATAAGTTTTTCTAAAAAACAAGCTTGATTTATAAACTGTAGTTAAATCATCTATAGCTAAATAGTATAATATAATATTTAATTTGGAATATATATTTTAGCATTTTTTTAAGTGTTTTTTTTCTAAAAAGCTATTAAAATTTTATTTATTTTTGTAACTTAAAAAGTTTTTAAATTTAAAAATATCTAAAAGCAATAATAAAAATTTAAAATAAATAATAGTTTAATTAAAATCAATTAAGAAAACTAATGAAAATCTTATTTTTAGCTAATAATAATTTTTTTAAATATTATAATGAAAATAAAATTAATTAATTATATAATAAGTATATTAAAAGCTATAAACTTTAATATTATTATATTAATTTTATAATAAAATTAAAAAGCTAGTATAAATTTATCATTTATATATATAGTAATTTAAATATTTATATATTTAAAATAATAATTTACTATATTTTTGCTAATAATATTATAATTTTAAATTAAGTTTTATATAGTAAGAATTTAGTTTACTTTTTAAATTTTAATTTTATTAAAAATATTTAAGCTACTTTAAAAAGCTATATATATTTAAATTTTAAAATAGCTAAAATTTAAAAAAAAACTTTAAAGCTATAACTTTTTTAAATAAACTTGCTAAAAATAAATTAAAAAATATATAATTAATTATTATAAAGTTATAATAAATTAATAATTTAAAAAAGGTTATATAAAATAAAAAAAAGTATTTAAATAATATATTAATAACTTTACTTATAAAAATATTAAATAAACTTTAAAAAATAAAATAAAAAGTCTATATTAAAAATTATAAAATAAATAAGCTTATTATAAAATATTATTTTAAAAGTAAGTTAAGTTACTAGTAAATTATTTAAAAAAAGTAGTTAAAATTAAATTAAAATTTTTAATTTTTATATCTAATTATTTAATTTAGATTTAAATTTAATAAATTTTTTATATAAAATATATAATTTGTAATCTTTGCAAAATTTATATAAAAATATATAAATGCTTTTAAGTAAAAAAACTCTAAAAATGATAAAAAAGCTAGCAAAAACTAAAAGTTTTAAAAAATATTTTATACTTTACTACAACAAGTAAAATAATTAAAACTAGCTATATAAAATAATACTATTGCTAAAAAAAAGAAAATTAATAAAAATAAAGCTATAAAATTTAAATGGATAAGAAAAATTAAAAATATAAATTTAGTTAACTATACCTAAAATTACAAACCTTAAATATTAAACTTTAAAAAATTAGCAGCCTTACTTACTGAAAAGATTAATATTTATTTTAGTAATAAGTAAACTAATTTAAGTTAATATATATAACTATTAAAAGTTTATATATTTTAATTAAATTTATATAAAAATAATTTATTAATGTGATATTTTCTATATAGTTATAATATAATGTAGTATAAAATATTTTTAATAGGTTAAGTTTATACTAATATTTTTTGTTTTGATTTTTTGAATAGTTTTGGGCTCTGTAGTCCTTTGTAGAAAAGATCTACCTTAAGTTCTCTGTTTTTACTCTTAACTTGAGATATTTTGGTTTTACTTTTTCATATAACCAATAAAATGTAAATGATGCGGGTGCCTCCAATATTAAAAGTATAAAGTTGCAAAATTAGTATTACCCCCAGAATTTATTGGTAAATGTACATTTTAAAAAAACATTTTTAAATAGATTCATTACGTTAAAGTTTATGTATAAGATAAATCGACTATTAACAAAGCAACATTTAATTTTAAGAACTTTTAGTTTAAATACTAAAACTAATCCTAAAATAAATCCCAACCCTAAAAGCAATAGCAATTTATCTATCGCTTTACCTCTCTTAGGCGGTGTAACGTTATTATATTTATTCACCAATTACCTTGGAAAAACGAATTCAAAAATAAGAGACACTAATACGAAAGTTGAACTTGAAAACAAAGATGATATTCACAATAAGGATTTCGACAAAATAGATTTATCGGAAAAGTATGACAGTTTAGCTGCAACTTACGACAAAAGTATAAATTTAGATGAGAAGCTGATGTTTTTAGGATATTTAAGAAAAAAGTTAATTGTCGATAACGTTGAGGTAAAACAAATGCACAAAAATGAAAGCTAATATATATTTTTTTCCTTTATTTCTTTTCCAGGGCGATGTATTAGAATTGAGTTCGGGAACTGGTAGAAATATGCTTAGTTATTTAAAAGTAGAAAAATCGGATCCAACCAAGATAAAATCAATAACTTTAGTAGATAAAAGTATAGATATGTTAAATGTAAGTATTTCCAAATCCGAAACCGTGGAATTAATAGAAAAGTTTAAAAAACTTCGAAAAAGTATTAAGTTTTACAAAGAAGATTGTCATCAGTTAACTCAATTAAATGAAGAAGGAAGAAAGTTCGATACAGTTGTACAGACATTTGGCTTATGTTCTTATCAGAATCCGGAACAAGTATTAGATCAAGTTTTTAATTTAGTTAAAAAAGATGGTAAAGTTTTATTGTTGGAACATGGGTTATCCAAGTACGATTGGTTAAATAATCTGTTAGCTAAAAATTCTTTTAAACATGCCATCAAATGGGGTTGTATTTGGAATAGAGATATTTTAAATTTTATTGAAAATAGTAAATTTGAAATCATTGAGTGTAAGAGGTATCATTTTGGTACCACATATATGTTCATTTTAAAAGCCAAGCATTAAAAGGAAACATAGCTAAAATTTTAATTTATTATTTTTTCAAAGTGTTTAAAGCGAATAGACAACCCTGAATAGCTAAAGCTAGTAGACGAATTTCTTCAGGATCAAAACTGTTTGCCAAACTATCTTTTAAATAATCTAATTTATCTTGTAATACTTTTGAAATAGCTATATCACTGTTATTTTGAGATTTATGTTCCTAAAGTAGATAAAAAAGTAAACGTATTAATAAGATTCATAAATAATAATATACTTTAACCAAGCTTTTTTGTACAGCTTCAATTTCCTTTTCAAAAATTTGTTCGTCAAAATCTTTTTCTGGCTGCTCAGTTAACGAGTTATTATTATTAACAAATAAACTGTTGTGCTTTTCGTGGTCGAAATCTTTTTCCAATATATACTGAGCATTACAACTTACGCAACTACTTACTTTTTTAGAATCTCTTACCAAAGGTACCTAAAAAATTGTAAGTATATAAAGTTTTTAAAAAAATGGTTTACCCCAACACAACTTTTATTTTGGCAAAGAGTATCTAATAAGGTATAACCTTGTAATAATTTTTTTCCTATGAGCTCGCTTATATCTAATTTATCTACTTTATCTACTTTTGTAGGTGGAGTAAATTTATTTTCTACTCTTTTTTCTAATTCTTTATTACTATTAACTTCAAATTCAACGTGTTTTTCTGTTTTATAAGTACTATTATTTTCCTTTGGATCGTTAGATGAGTTAAGTTGATTATCGCAAACAACGCAAAAAGTTTCTTTTGTATTACGTTTTCTAAATAATGGTGTCTTAGAAATATTAGTTAAAATTTAAATTGTAAATCAATAGAATTTACCTGATCAATGTTACAATGTTGGGCAGTCATTACATAGCCTTTTAAAAGGCATTCGGATAGTAAATTAGTTATTTGATCTGAGCTTGACATTGTTGGAATTATCTATAATTTTTAAGGAAAGGTATATCTTTTTTTAAAGTATGAATGGTAACAATAGTAAATTTCCTGTGATACTATTGGGTATACTCGAAACTTAGAAATTAAATTCTTATTAATTTACTCTGATTTTGGTAAATATTTTCGAATTTCAAATTTTTTCTATTATTCTTAATTCTAAAATAAAGATCTTATTCTATACATTGAGAAGTATTATGATGAAATGACTGAGCTTATCTTAACATAACCTCATAATACAACGGGCCTAAAATGAGCTAACTTTAAGGCTGATATCTTTAATCTCTTCCTTAAGTACCTTAATTATCAGAAACATTATGACATAGAAAACAGTTCTTTATAACTAATATTGAATCAATACCCCCATCATGCAGTCAGGCCCTCAGCCCCATTAAACATCATTCAATCCTTAACTGGACTGCAATAAGAATTATTATCCATCAATGATACTACTGTCACTGCTAGGCTTAAATATCTAAAAGTAAATTAGAATTTACTTAGTAAAATTTTCATAATTTTTTTTTTAAATCATATAAAGAGATACTAAAAAAATTGATTATTACTATTAGAGTAAAATAATCCATTGTTACTGATATAATTGCTAGAAAAAATATATTTAATAGCTATTAGATTGACTTTTATCAAATTTAATATACTGTAAAGGATGTTAAACCTTTTTTTAGTTTTAGAATTTAAATTTAAAAATAATAAACACTAGTTAGTAAATTTAGTAACAGATATTAAAATAATTAGACTGGATAATAGTATGCTACAAAAAGGGTTGTAAGGCTGAATAAAGTGCAAATTAAGTAATAATATAAATAAAAGTAGATAATCTTTAAAACTAAATAAATAAACTAAGTAAAATATAAAATAGGTATTAATTTTTAATTTATATTATTTATATTTTAGTTTGAAAAGTTTATAACTTTATATTTTATAAAATTAGTAAAGTAATTTTTAACTTTTTTTTAGCTTATTTTTAAAAATTTTATTATAATTAGTTTTAAAAATTAAATTTTTTAAAATTAGTATTTTTTTATATTATAATAAATAATAATAGATAATTTTAGTTAAATAATATTATAACCTATAATATTTATTATTTTTTAAAGGTAAAATATAATTTAGCTAAATAATAATAAAATTTTCTAAGTAATTTAATTAGTATTAATATACTATTTTATTATAAACTTATTATTTTGGCAATATTTAATATAAATCTTTTATTTTATTGTTATTTAACTTTTAATATTATATATATAATTAAAAATTAATTTTTATTTTATGTTAATTTTTTTATTTATTTACTTTTTAATATTGTAGGCTATTAAAGTATTTTTTATTATTATTTTAAAAATTTTAATTATATAATGTCAATAAGTTATAAATAAAATTAAAATTTTAAAAACATTAAAGTATTTTTTTAATAGTAAAGAAAAAATTATTTATAATTAAAAAACTTTATAAAATAATAGTATATAAAAATATTGCTATTAATATATATTATTTACTATAGTAATAATAGTAGTTAAGCTATATGTTAAATACTTTATAAAAAAAATTATTATATATATATGTAAATTTATTTTTTATTTATTAAAAAAATATTAAGTAATATTTTAAAATAATAATAATTAGTTATAATAGTTATTAAATTTATCTAAATAAATTAATAACTTAACTTTATTTAAAGATAGTAAAAATGTACTAATAGCTTTATATATTATTTTTGAAAATAATTAACTCTATTTTAATAATACAAAAAATTCTTAGTTTACTACTTTTACTATTTTTAGCTAAAAAATAAATACTGTTGTTTTTTGAGTAGCACATTTTTAATATTTTAAAGATTAAGTAGCTTTAGTTTCTTACTTCTCTTTTCTTTTTTGTTGCTTATAAAGCTAAAAGAAAGAAATTAATATTTATTTAGAGTTTTTTTCTTAAGTTTTTTTAACTAATTGAGTAAAAATTTTAAACTTGTACATGTTAGGAATTTACTATAAAGTAAAAAAAAGCTATTTGCATGTTATAAAAGGTAAAAAGGCATAGACTGTTTAATAATTAAAGATATATTATACTTACAGTTGTTACTGTTAAAGATTTGTTTAAATCAGATATTGCTAGCATTTTTTTGCTATATAATCTTTAAAAAAAAGGTAACCTACTTTATCTTTTTATTCCTTATCTTAGAGGCAAAATAAAATATTTTTTAAATTATTTTGATAAAACTTTATTATTATCATAAAGTTTAATAAATATTATAAACAACTCAACTTGAGACAAATATATGTAAACTTCCTATTAAATTAGGACAGAGCAGTAGTATATAAGTGCAGCTAAAACTTTATAATAAAAGTACATAGATAATTAGTTCGATTGAAATATCTTAATGGATTTTTATTAGCTACACTACTAAGACAAAATTTAAATGGTTACTGTAAATTTAAGACAGTAATTTCATTTTTGGAGTTAATTAAAGCTTATTTATTTTGGATCTTGGAATAGGTACATTCTAAAGACTACGGAGCAAAATCCTCTTGTGCACCACCAACCTACAAATCTGATTTCTAGAATAAGCATCCCAACCAATAGATAACTAAATAGATATCAGATAATTTATTTTATCTGATATTTTACCTTTTTAAAAACCTTTAATTGAAACCAACGTACTAAAGACCTTAAGTCGAAATGATAAATAAAGATGTTCAAAGATGAATCATCAAATACCTTTTTTCAACAACGTTGTGATCAATGTGCGATTGGAAAACGGAAATGTAATATGATTTTGCCCTGCCTAAGATGTTTAACATTAAATAAAGTATGTAGTTATAATCGACAACTTAAAACCAAACCTATCTTATCTAAACAAGTTGCAATTCAAACTTCTAAATTTACCACAAATTCAAGTAGAATTTACCAAATATCCTCTATTGATAGACAATTAGGTACTAATTTATCGTTATTTTAATTCTAATTCTTCAATTATATTAGCTAATGACAATTATTTATTTACCAGTCTAATTCGTAACAGCTGTATATTAAACACTTTGGGTCTTTTAAAATATCCAAAAATCAACCCAAACTCTATTAATTTTAAATTAACTTTAGAATTAATTTCGTTACTTAGCACACCTCATGTAAATACAATAACTTCTATCAGCCTACTCAAAACTATGTCCATTTCAATACCTTATAATTTTCAACTTTGTTATTTCAATTATTTTAATTTTTCCAATATTTTTCATTCTATTGGTATAAGTTCTAAATTCAACATATATTCAAAACCAAAGCTTTTGATACAGGTGATTTGGATGATAGGTTTTATAGTAGAGAAAAGAATAAACAATTCTACGGAAGAGTTAACCATCCAACTGAAGGATGAGTTAAAGATAAATGCACTTACCCCAAATCTTGGTACAGTACAAGGACTGGTATTAATACTCGCTCACTCGGTCCAGCTCACTACTTTTCACATCGGTTACCTGTACACTATGGCACTTAAATTATCTCATATATTAGGTCTAGACAAACTTCTCCCAAATTTTTATTCCAAGGACTCCTACTCTTTAGAAGCTTTTATGACCTATAACACATTGTTGTACTTTGGGCACACTTTAGCTTACAGTAACTATACTCCATTCGTGCCAAATTTGTCACGACAACACCTTACTTTACGAATTGATATTTTAGATCAAATATTAAGCCAGAACATTTATTTAGATGAACTGGATTATATGACTGTTATGTATCAAAAGCAACGACTTTATTACGCATTTCATTTAGGATCGTTTTTAAAAATAAGAAATTTAGTAATTGACAAAAAAGAAATAGATGCAGTTATAGAATATAAGGTTGAAAGGTTACTTAAGGCTTTTATTAGTGACCTTATACCAGTTCTTACCGAGTATTACCGTATCAATTACTTTCGGCCTTCAAATTTATTGAAAAATTTGATAAATTTAACAAGCAGTCAAATTTATTATTACCAATTTATTTTTTCAAGTGTATATTTTTACCATTCCAATCTTGAGAACGAAAAGAACTTATTTAAAGAAGCGAACATATCCGATATATTCCGTACTAAAATTAATCGATTTATGCGTATTGCGATATGTAGTTTAGAATTCAGTAGAAAATTGGATTTATGTTATTTCTTCTTAGCTTATCGATACAATATGTTTGAAATAGTAATTTTTGCTACTAAATCTTTAGTTATACAATATATAGATGAAAATTTAAAACTGAGCGTTATCGACTGTATTAACAAGACTGTAAATTTTTTTAACCAACTTAATCAATTTAACAGTAATTACGGCTTTTTTAACTTGGATGTAGCTTTACAAATGAAAGTTAAAGAAGTTTTAGGAATAGGGAAATGAGAATTATTTAATAAAATTTAATTAATAAAAATGCTTTTTTAAATCTATATTATACTTATTTTTAAATATACTATTTTTTATTGAATCACTTTATATAATCAATTTAGTTTTATATAGTTCTGTATATATATATTTATATAAACTAGTTGCCTATTTAAGGAAAAGTGAGAAAACTTTTCACTTTTGTTAATATAAGGTAGCAAAAAGTATAGCAAATTAATTTATATTTAAACTACAAATTTTTATTATAAAACTTTAACACTTTTTACAAATATTTTTACTTTAATAAGAAATTTAATCTTTAATTTTCTAATTTAAAAAGTCAAATTAAATCTAATTAGTTAAATATACTAAAGCTATAATATTAAGCTTCTATAATCTTACTAAGTAAATTTTAACTAAAAATAAAATTAAGTATTTATATATAAATAGTTTAGTTAACTAATTAAAAAATATAAATTTTGTGCTTTTAATAAAACTTACAGCTTAAAATACCTTTTTTAGTTAAAAATATATTAATTAAATAGTTTAATTTTATTAATTTACTATCTTTAAGTAAATAATTAATACTTTTAAACTATAGTAGGCTTTTATTTTATTATTAATTTTTTTAAATAGTATTTTTATTTATATAGAATATTAATAACAGCTTATTATAAACTTTAATTTTAAAATTATAATTATTACTAAAATATAAACTTATTAATTTTTTTTAATAGCTTAGTATTTTTAACATATATTGTAATAAATTTAAATATTTAATTATATATTAATAATAATTTATTTAAAATTTTAATTAAAAAAATGCTATTAAGATAATACTATTATTAATTATTAATTGTTTTTACAGTTTTATTTACTTGCTTTTTTACTATTATTTTAATTTTATACTTTTTAAAACTTACTTAGCATAAAATACAGTAGATTTTATTTAATCAAATTTATATAAAAACTAGACTTTTACATTAAAAGTTTAATAATATTTCTAATCCAACTATAAATTAAAATTCCTATATTAATTCTAAACAAATGTATTGCTTTGAACCCAAAAAAGTATAGCTTATAGGTAAAAAAATCAACCTATCAAAATGTTCCAACCAACTTTTATATAGGGCCTACCTTTTACTTTTTCTTCATCTTCTTCAGCAAAAGGTGTGCAAACACTAGATTAGCCAAAATATTAAATTTGATAAGGATAAAGTTTGTGCCCAGATAAACCTTTAAACCTTTTAAATTTCGAGGTTCGTACACTACACTTATAAATTCTGGCCAATCGGCAACTATTTTTCAACCTTCAATTTGGCAAATTTTATGGAAAATAAAAAATTAGTAATTGAGTTTAGGTAGTTGCCTTTAGAAATCTAACAATTTGTAAGCACCAAATAACCTGTTTATAACAAGAGAGCAAGAAGCAGCTTAGTTCGTTTTTAATAAGAAAACCGATAAAATCAAAGTATAAAGCTAATATCAGTTTTATAGAGAGCATCAGAAAAATAACAACTTAAAAGGAAATGAGTACACCTTCGTTAATATCCAGTGGAAGCACAACCCCAAAATCTATGGAAACACCAACCTTATCAGTAAATGTAACAGTAAGTTGTAAAGTACGTACACGTATCCCAACTACTTTGGGAGATTATTATTTACATGTGTATGTTAATTCCAAAGATAATAAAGAGCATTTGGCTTTAACTTTTAATGAGTACATCGTTTCCAAATCTTTAAACGTTTTCGAATCGGAAGATACCGAATATTTGCGTAAGATGCGAGGTGCTACTGTAACTGAAAACGTCAGTACTGAGGATAAACCAGCTCAGGTAAATGTAGATCCAGCTGTACCCATACGTATTCATTCTGAATGTTTTACTGGGGAAACTGTGAACTCGATACGTTGTGATTGTGGTGAACAGTTAGAAAGAGCTATGAAGTCGATGCTAACTAACAGGCAAGGTATAATCCTATATCTACGCCAGGAAGGTAGAGGTATAGGGTTACTTAATAAGATGAGGTAGAATTATTAATATACAATT
Organism: Capillidium rhysosporum; assembly: GCA_037055185.1. Lineage (NCBI taxonomy): Eukaryota > Fungi > Entomophthoromycota > Entomophthoromycetes > Entomophthorales > Capillidiaceae > Capillidium > Capillidium rhysosporum. The sequence continues at coordinate 50,964 of JAWQFY010000004.1, forward strand.
TAGATTTTAATTTTTATCTTTTAGAGCTTATAACATTCAAGATCTGGGCTACGATACCGTTGACGCTAACTTGAAGTTAGGGCTACCGGCCGACGGTAGGGATTATGAGATAGCTGCTGCTATCCTCGAAGATTTGGATGTTAACACCGTATCGTTGATGACTAACAACCCTAACAAGATTAAGGGTTTGAGGAGGTACGGCATTGAGGTGGTAGACAGAACTCCGATGGTACCCAAGGTTTGGGAAGAAATTAGTCAAAATAATGAGGAGGGAAAAGAAGCTGACTTAAAAGGATTCAATGAAATGGATTCTTATTTAAGGGTTAAGGTTGATCGTATGGGCCATATTCTAAACTTGCCCAGCATCTGATTTTCTCATAGTACTCATATAATTTTTTTCGTTCTATCCACCCTCTCCTCCCATACATTTTTCAACCCCCCTTTACTACCCTTTGACGATTAGTTTGTCAATTTAAATTATCTCTACACTCTTTTCCCTTTAAAATGAAATTTGACTTTTAAGTTTTCTCCTTATTTTTCCTTCCCATCATCTTTCTAAGGGAAACATGGCAATCTAATAGAATCAATAATTTTCTATTTTCTTAATAGTTTTTAAAACTTATAATTTTATTGGATTTATTGAAGTTTGTTTTTAAGTGGAGAAAAAAACGCTATTTGGAACTTATTAGTTTGACTTTAAACTATAATTAAATTTATTGGTTTGGTAGCTTAAGCTGTCTATGTAAAATGTAAGTAATTAGGATATAATAACAAATTGCATATTAAGTTAAAATTTAAAGCAGTAACTTACTTTTACTAAAAAAATTATAAATTTAAATAATTGTTTAGCTTTATATAAAAAAAGAAAATAATAATTTATAAAGTTTGTTAAAGTGAATTATAAAAACTAAGTATATTATCTATTTTTTTATTTTACTATTTATAAAAAATTATAATATTTATTTAAATTAATATACTGCTTTGTCCTAATTTAATAGAAAATGCACTTTTATTTAATTTAAATTAAGCTATTTATATTATTTATTAAGCTTTATAATAATTATAAAATTTTGTCAAACTTATTTAAAAATTATTTTTATTATATAAATGATATATTTATTTATTTATAATATAGAAGATAAAATAAGATAACTTTTTTTAATATAATAGCAGTTTTATATTTACATAAATATAAAGCTGCTTTTTTTTAAACATTATAAAATACATAATAAAAATCAAAAATAGAAAAATTAATATTATTGTTTTATTATAATAATTTGAGTATTATATTAAATTTTAATATTAATTAAGTTTAAATAAAGCTTAAAATTATATAAAATAAACAGAATAAAAAATAGTTTTACACTTATATAAATAAAACTAATATTTTTAGCTTATTTTCAAATAAAAAATTTAAATAACTTAAAATACTAAAAATTAGTATTTTAAATTTTATTTTAAAAAATATACTAAATTTTAGTTTTTATTATATAAAAGCTATTTTAAAACTATAATACTATTAGATAAAATATAAATACTTATATTATTATATTTATAAATAATAAAGTTTATTTTTTATTTTTTTATAAAGCTAATAAATATTATTTAAAATAAAAAAAGTAATTTAAAACTTAAATATATTTAAATGTTAAAATATATAAAATAGTTTAATAAAATAAAAGTGTTTTTTTAGTTTTAAAAATAGATTTTGCTTTATATAAAAAACTTTAAACTAAAAAATAAAGGTAATAAAGTTTTTTAAAATACTTATTATTAAAAATAAAACTTTTATTACTATTTTTTAATAAATATTAATATAATTGCACATTTAAATTTATAAATATTATTAAAATAATTAATGCAGATCTATAATAAAATATAACTATAAAGTAAAAATATAGTTTAATTTAATTATTATAATATTAAATTAGCAATATAGTTAAAAATATTAATAAATGCATAATTATAAATTATTAACTTTTATAAATGCTAAAAAATTAATTTATTAATAAAGTTGCTTTTTTTAATAAATTTTTATAAAAATTAAAATATTTATATTATAATATTTATATTATAATATTTAATAATTATATTTAAATAAAAGTATAAATTGCTTTTAAATTATTTAAGTAATAAATTTATTTTACTTGCTATCAAAAAAGCACTAAAAGTGTAGATATATAATAATTATATTTTTTAAAATAAATAAATATATATAATGTAACTAAAATTAAAATTGTACTAAGCCAAAATAATATCATTAAAAAAATTAGTAAAAATTAAATAATTATTGTAAAAATAACTTATATAGTTAAAATAAAATAAATATATAGTTTTTTTAAATAATTTTAGAAATAAAATATCTTTATTTTATTTACTTTATATAAAATGCCAAAAAAAGGTTAAAAATAGTATATATTAATAAGCAAGAACAAGCTAGCAGAGTCTAATAATAGCTAGTAAATTTTCTTTTTAGCCTCTTACCTTATATTTTAGGTTTGGAATACCAATGTTAAATTTAATTATTCTCATTTTATTTTTTTATAGTTTTTTTCCTAAAAAAAATTAGGAATAGTCATTGTTTTTTGTACCAAAAATCTAACTATTAGGGTTGCTGATTTTTTTATTATATTTAAAAGTTAACTAGCTTAAATAAGTTGGCTAAGAGATTTTAATTAAAATATTGACTTCCAGAAGGAGTAATATTTTAAAATTTTCGAAACTTTATTTTTAAAAGGGTTCAGTTCTGATTAGATTCTAAAATGCACAGTTTAAGCAAATTATAACTGATTTGAAAATTTCAAATTTGGTTTATCTCCAATTTTTGGATTGAGATCAAAATCAGTCTTTTTAAGAACATAGCCTTAATAAATTTTATATTTCTTATAATTCTACTTGAACACAAAATAGAGCTATCTCGTTATTTTTTTTCTAGAAACACCTGCCCTATCCCTTTTCTTACTTTTTTACGCTCTTTGAGATTATTCTTAAGTCAATTTTCGGGATCATGAGCTGCTAATCCTCTCTAGCCTCAATTTGTATAAATCTAGATTTTTCAGAATTTGATTCTTTTAAGTAAATCAAAATTATTGGCTCAGCATCAAACTTCGTCATTCTACGACTGTTTTGCAAAAAAAATACTGGGATGGCTGCTTAAACATTCCAATTTTTTTAGAAATAAAATTATAATAGTAGAAAGTAAGTGTACAGATGAGTTTAGATGATCTGTTACACTGTTCTATAGACGGTATAGATACGTGTAAGTTACAATTGATTTTACCAGTGCTGGTAGTCAACCTTATAGTTTTTTATACTATAAAGTTAAGTTACTCAACTAACAACACTGGTACTCCTGACGAAGTTACACCACTTATAACTACAACTAATTTAGAACCTATAAATGCTTACTTACCTAAATCCACCCAACTTTATTATAATGGTGCTACAATAATTCTGTTGACTGTCGATCTATTAGCTATTTTGTATAACAGTATGGTAGAATTAAACTGGACGTCGAATAACTACAGTTTATACGTGTTTCTACAGTTATTAGCTTGGTCAACCTTATCATTTCATTTAATTTTAACTTTACCTGTAACTTCAAAGTATTATCACAGTTTAGGTAGTTTACTTAGTATTATAGAGTTGATAAATTCTACGAGATGGTTAATTTTAATAGGTAATTTTTTTTTAATTTCAAATGTTAAATTAATTTTTAGTACAAAAAAGATATTTGAATGATTATACTATATTTCTTATTACATCTACTTTAAGATTATTCCTAAGCTTAATGTTTTTGAAAGTCGGTTTACCGTCAACTTTTAAAAAATCCAATTATCGTAATAGTGATATTGAATCAAATGTCATCTCTACAGCAGAATCTTCAACAATTTCAGCTTCAATTTCGGAAGATAAATTAACTTTAGCAAAACAACTAAAGATTTTACTGCCTTACTTATGGCCTAAACCTTTTGCCCTAAAATTGTGTATTATATTAGCTTTCCTATTATTAGGTTTAGGTTTAATTGTGAACCCATTTGTACCTTTACAGTACAAACATATAATTGAACTGTTAGTCGATCCAGCCAAAAAAAAATCTAAAGTTTACGAAGCTATCTTTGTTTACTTTTTGTTGAACCTTTTAAATGGTGGAAATGGTTTAATCAGCGGACTACAGAGCTGGACTTTAATACCTATTAATCAATATATCAACAGAGTAGTTTCAGTGGACACCTTCGACCATCTGCACCATCTTTCTATGCAGTTCCATGTGAAACGGAAGACTGGTGAAGTTTTAAGGACTATGGTATGTTTAAATCTTTTATTTTACATTATATATTTTCTATTCGATTTAAAGTTTAAATTTCTTTTAACCTTATTTTGAATATTTTTAGGATCGTGGTACCTCATCTATAGTCAATTTAATGAATTATTTAGTGTTCAGAATAGTACCTACTCTATTAGATATTTTAATCGCCATGGGCGTACTTTTTTTCTATTTTGATATCGGCTACTCTTTAATCATAGGAGTAACTATGGTCATCTACATAGTCTCAACTATAGCTATTACCGAATGGAGGTAAATTCTTTTTCTAGTGGAGTATTCATTTAAATATAAATTAGAACTAAGTTCCGTAGAGCTATGAATGAGCTTGATTCTAAAGTTAGAGGTATCGCTGTTGATTCCCTATTGAATTACGAGACAGTTAAGCTGTTTACAGCTGAAAATTTTGAAGCCAACCGGTATGATGAAGCTATCGTCAAGTATTTGGAAGCGGATTTCAAATCCTCCGCAACTCTACCTATTTTAAACTTAGCTCAAGGTGCGATATTGGCTTTAGCTACTTTAGCAGTTAGCTTAAGATGCGCTAGTCAGATTGTTTCGGGTAGCAAAGGAGCTCCGGATTTGGTCATGTTGATAAGTTACCTCATTCAATTGTCCACCCCATTAAACTTTTTCGGTACCCTCTACCGCATGATTCAACAAAACTTTGTCGATATGGAGGCCATGGTCAAGCTTTTGATCACTAATTCAGACATTTCTGATGCTCCAGATGCGATTGAAATCGAAAGCCGAAACCATGATCCCTGCTCCGTAACTTTTGGTAAATATTATACGTATAAAATGATCTTGAAATACTAACTTGAGTAAACTTAGACAACGTCAACTTTAATTACGACAAAGATCGTAGAGTCTTAGATGGACTTTCCTTCCATATCAAACCCGGTACTTCGTCCGCTTTAGTCGGTCCTTCTGGTGGGGGTAAATCTACGATCCTCAAGCTACTCAACCGGTTCTACGACGTCAATGAAGGTGCGGTAAAAGTAAACGGCAAAGATATCAAAACGCTTAAACAAAAGAGTTTGCGCAAATTGATTGGTGTAGTTCCCCAGGATGTAGTGCTGTTCAACGCCGATATCATGTACAACATTCGATACGGAAACCCTGAAGCTAGTGATGAGCAGGTCCACGAAGCCGCCAAGCTGGCTCACATCCATGAAAAAATAATAACCTTTTCACAAGGGTATAATACCGTAGTAGGTGAAAGAGGTCTAAGGTTGAGTGGAGGTGAGAAACAGAGGGTAGCTATCGCCCGCACCATACTCAAAAACCCTTCCATAGTCGTACTGGATGAAGCTACCTCCGCTTTAGATTCCAACACTGAAGCCGAACTACAAAAAGCTTTTACCACTGCCTTCCAAAATCGAACTTCCATCACCATAGCCCATCGCCTATCTACCATAGTCAACGTGGATCAAATTATTGTCATCGTAGAAGGTAAAGTTGTTGAGGTTGGCTCTCACAACCAACTCATAGATTTAAACAATGGAGTCTACAGAGCTATGTGGTTAAAACAGTTGAACTCTGAGGAAAGCTTAGATGTAAATGAGCTTTTAGATAAATCTGAATAATAAATTTTTTACAATATATAGAATAATTTTATATATTAATAAATATGCAGTATTTAAAAATAGCATATTTTTTTAAAGAGATAATGGTTACAGCAACTAATAGCTGCTTTCTTTTTATACTATTATGTCAAGAGTTAGTTTTTTACTAAATTTTATAAATATTATATTAAGTTAAATACTAAAATAATATAAAGTATACATTTTTAATTTTATTATATAATATATTAGATAAAGTAAAATACTTATCTACTAATTTTAAAAATTAATTTATTTAAGTATTTTAGGCTATTATTTAATTTAGAATAATAAATAAGTTATATTAGTTTAATAAAACTATCTTTTTTAGCTATTTTTTTAATATAGACTAGTTTTTTCTTTTTTTTACTACTAGTATTTTTTTATTTATCTTTATTTATTTATAGTTAATTTAATACTTTTTTTTTACTAATTTTTATTTATATATTTATTATTTATTATATTAGCAATAGTTAACTATTTATTATTTTTTGGGTTTAATTTTCTTTTTCTCTTTTTCTCTTTTTTAAATTATAATATTATAATTAAAATAAACTTTTGTTATATTATTAATTTTTTTTACTAGTTTTACTCTAAAAAAGAAAATAAATTATAGTATTTGTAAAGTAGATATTTTTATATTATTAATTAAAATTAACTTAGATTAATACATAATTAAGTATTTTAAATTTTATTTATTTTTTATAATTTTTTAAAAGTAATTTGCAAATTTTATAAATAAATAAATTTAATTTTTACTATATATCTTTAATAAAAATTTATATATTTTAAAAATATATAAAAGTTATTTAAACATTTATTAATAAAAAGCTATACATTGTTTAAAAATAATTAAAATTTAGATATAAACTTATTATTTATATACTTTTAATAATTAATTTTAACTTTATAATATTTTTTAGATTTATTAATAATATAGCTATTTTTTAATTTTAAAAGCTAATAAGCCAAAATTTATATTTTTATTAATATATTTTCTAAAATAAGCATATTTATTAATTATAACTTTTAAGCTTATTTAGTTAAAGTTAAAAAAAGCTAAAAAAAAATAATAGTAATTTATAAATTATTAATAAATTATGCTAAGCTAAATTAATATATATTATATATTAATTATAATTTTTTTATTTTATTTTTATTTTGTTTTTTATTAATTTTAAAATTTATATAAAATATATATATATTACTTAACTTTTTTAAAATACTTTTAAAGTAAAAAATAATTTTAGTAACAAGTTTAATATTTTTCAAAGCTATTTTAAAAAGGAATTTATTAAACTCTTAAATTATAAATATTAACTTAATATTTTTAATATTTAAAAAAATACTCTATTATATTAATATTTATTATTTATATATTTATAAAATATTCTTCTTAGTAAAAGCTTTATACTTTTATTTATTTTTAAACTAATTTTTTATGAAGCTATTTTATTTTCATAAATTTTAAATAAACTATCTTTTTTTAAATTATTTAAAAGATATAATTAGTTTTTTTAATTTAAATAATAATTTAAAACTTTTTTTTCTTAGTTAAAAAAATATTTTTTTTAGTATATTATTTTACTATTACTTTATATTTAATATTTTTAATAAAAGTAATATTTTACAATATACTTTACTTAAAAGTTTTGGCTAAAATTATAGCTATCTAAATAGTAGGCTTATATAATTTTTAACTTTTAGAAAAGTAAACCTTTTAAATATTATTAGCTAAAAATTACAGTATTATATTAATGAATATATTTAAAGGCTTTACTATATATATTTACTAACTATACTAATTAAAATTTTAATTACTATATAATCAAAAAAATCTTATTTTTAATCTTAATAAATGTATATAATGTAATTTAATTATATTATATTGAAACTTTTAATATTTATATATAACTCAAATAAAAATTTAAACTCTATTAAGTATATATATATATTGTTAAACAAATATTATTTATAATAATTATTTAAGCTTTATTTATTACACATTATTTATAAATTACAAAATTATCTAATTTAGTAATGCCAGAACATAACACTAAAGTTAGTAGCACCATTTTAGATATTTAATAAATATATTTCAATAACTTTTTCTTAAAATGGTAGCTTTCTAAATAGGAATGTAGACTAAACTTTACGATTAGTTTCATATATTTTGAAAAGTCACATGTACAGATAGGCTGAGGGCAAGCACCTCTGTTATAATGTACTAATATAGGTTATTTAAGTGTTTACCTCCTTGTTTTACACTATTTTTCAATAAACACTTAAGAAAAATCCTTAAAACTTGGTAAGATTTGATAGATCCAAAATAACTCAAATTTGCTTGGAAATCAGCTCCCAGATTAATTCATAGAACAGATTGCTTTTATTAACACGAGTAGAGCTATCAAAAGATATATTTTAACTTAAGAAACAATGGATTATTTATGGGAAGTAAAGAATGTGGTCAATAAAGTGTAAAGACATTTCCTTTAACAATTACTCATTTTAATCCATTATTAGAAAGCATGTAGTTCTAAATTTGACCGAAATGGAGAGTAAGGTTATGGACGCAACAAACGGCGATAAATGGGGTGCAAGTTCAACTGATATGCAAAATATAGCAAAGGGCACATTCCATTTGTAAATTTTTATATATTAATTTATTTTCTTATATATAATAGCCAGCAATTTAATGAAATTATGGGTATCTTAGTTAAACGTTTATCTGAACGTGATCCAGCGAAATGGCGAAGTGTCTATAAAGTAAATTATGTTTTAAAAGCTGATTTTAAATGTTTATATAAAAGGCTTTGACTCTTCTAGAATATCTAATTAAAAATGGCTCGGAAAAAGTTATTGATTTCGGACGTAGTCATCTAGCTTTACTAAAATCCTTAAAATCGTACCATTGTATAGATGAAAAGAACAAAGATCAAGGGATAAATGGTAATTTTTGTTCCCTAGCCTTTATAAAATTATATTCTTGCAGTAAAAAATAGGTCAAAAGAAATCGTAGAGCTTTTAAATTCTACAGAACGCATCCAACAAGAACGTAAAATAGCTAAATCAAACAAATCAAAATACGTAGGCATCGCCTCCGATCAAGCTAAGTATAGTTCTGGATTCGGTAGTAGCTCATCATCAGTTGCTCCTTATAATTTTAATCAACCTGATGCCTACACGAAGAAAGAACATACTACTAGCCCTACTACTAATTACAATTTTGGTAAGTTATTTTCTAGCTAATATTGTATAATCAATAATATTATATATTTTGAAACTTTCCAAGTAACTCTTTTTTAATATACTAATTTATTAGAATCATATCAGAAGGAAACTAAAGTTAAGGAAACCCCCTTACCTCCTCCACCGACCGATCTACTGGATCTTGACGATCCTATTCCCAGTACCTCCACTAAAGGTGATGACGGATGGGGCGATTTTGAAACCGTGTCTCAATCCGGTATTTCAATATATATATATATTGTTTGTAATTAAATTTCATCTTTATTTTATAGTGGCAGGAGGTGACGACGACTTTGGCGACTTCCAATCAGTTACCTCTACGTCGACTTCAACACAACCAACGTTTTCAGCACCACCTAATCAAAAACAGCCTACTCAACTCAAATCTAACGATTCCATCGATATTCTAGGCGGTTTGGATTCAATTAGCTTTAACAGCACAGCCCAACCTTTGACCACTAACTTAGGAAATTTTGCTGTACCTGCACCTGCACCCGTACCTGTCCAATCTACTTTAAACAAACCTGCAACTTCTCAACCCAAAACCGAACTTTGGGACGATTTCGATAAATTAGTTAATTTAGATGACCTCAAGAAACCGGCTAACACTAACAAGCCCGAAGTAAAAACTATGAACCAAATTCAAATGGACCGACCTTTTGGAAACAACTTGACTAACAATGGCCCTAACTTCAATCAGAACTTCAATAGTAACTCAGCCCTTAATAACACTACCAACCAGTTTAACATGCAACCTGGAACTTTTAGTCAAACTAATAAGCCTAAAGCGGATCCATTCGATGGATTAGATAGTTTAATTTAAAATTAGCTTCAATATTTCTGTTTTGAATTAGTACATTTCTTTAATTGTGCTTAGTAAAATTTAAATATAATAAAGGCTTATTTTATAACTTGATGGTACTTTTAAACAAACGTATAGATTCTTAAAAGTATACTTACCATCATAAGTCTCAAATTTATACTTAAATATATTAACAGGTAGATCTAAATACATTATAGAAAAAATGGGTGAAATAAGTATTTTGCTTTTAAAAAGTATATTTGTATATTTTAATATATACATTGCTTTCAAGAAATTATTTGCCTTTATACAAAATGAATTAGATTTTAACTTTAAAATTTGAAATATATTACTTGGTATTAAATTAAAAAATCTATAGCAAAAGGTTAATATAAAAAATAAAGCTTAAGATATCTTAATTATTGCTATTATTTAATTAATAAATACAAGATTATAGTAATATTATTGATAAATATTTCAGATGTATAGTAGACTGAAAATTAGTTATTTTTAATAGTAAATTTTACTTAAATAAACTAAATTAAAAATTATTTATCTTTTATTTTTTTATTTAAAATTTTAATTATACTTTTTATTATATAAGATTTAATATTATTTATATATTTACTATAGCTATTTCTAAAAATTCTACTTTAACTTACTATTTAATTATATTATTTTTTAAGTTTTTTTATAATTTTATAATTTTATAATTTTAATATAATATATATATATATAATTTTTTTAAAATATTAAATATTAAAACTATATATTTACTTTTAAATTTTATACTATAATATATATTTTATTACTTATATTATTAATTTTAATAGTTTACTATTTTTATTTACTATATTATTAAGTTTTTTAAATCTAAAGTTAGCTAATAAAAAATAAGCTTAAAATATTTTTATAATAGTATAGCATTTTAATTATAAAATTAAGTATTATTATATAGTATAATAACTATTTATATAGTAAAATTACTTATTTAATTTTTTATTTTTTTATTTTTTTATTTATTTTATTTTTATTTTAAATATTTAAATAATTAGCTATTTTACAATTATAAATAGATTATATTCTACTTTAATAATAAAAATATATTTGGTTTTTTATTTTTTATCATATATATTTTATAATATTTTTGATATTAATAAAAAGTTTATTTAAAAATTAAATAATAGAAAATTTTAAGCTAAAATAATAATATTATATAAGTTTTAATAAATTTAAAATAAATATTTAAAGTAAAAAAATTTTTTAAATAGTTTATAATTTATAATTAAAGAAAATAATAGCTTTTAAAAATTTTTAATTTTTTTAAATTTTTTTTCTTTTATAATATAATTAAATTTTTTTTTAATTATAATTACTTTTTAATTTAAAAACTACTATTTTAGTTTATATAAACTTTTATATTAAACTAGCTAGAATTTAAAGTAAAATTTAGATAAAAGTTAAAATAGCTTTAAATTTACTTTTTAAAAAAAATATAATTAACTATAGCTAAAAGTTTAGTTAAGTATATTAAAATTATATTTTATAAAAAAGTTATTATAAAATTTTTATTTAAATACTTTTTTTATACTTTATATATATATATATTTGCTAATATTCAATTTACTTTTTTTGTTATATATATGGTAAACTAACTTTTTTATATATACAATTAGTTAATTTTATTAAAGTAATAATAAATATAAATATTAATACTATTGCCTATAAATTATAATTATAATTACATTTTTTATTAAAGTAGTAGAATAATTATTTAGTTTAAAATTTTTTAAATTTATTTAAAAAGTTATATATAATATATATAGTAAAACAACACAATATAATTTTTTATATTTTATTTTATTAGTTTTTCTTTATAAACTTAATTTACCTTTTTTATACAGAAGTTTTTTAAATATTTTTATAGTAAACTAGTTTTATTTTAACTATATAGTAATTTATACTAATTTAAATAACTTTATAATTAGTGTAGAATTTTATTAATTAAATTTAAAGCTATTTTAATTAATATAAAACTAATATTTTATATAAGTAGTAATACTTTACCTAGTTTACCTTAGTAAAAAAACATTTTTAATATATTTTTTAGTTTTGTACTACTATATTTATTAAGAGTTTTAATTTATTTTATTATACTATTTATTTTAAAAATTTTAAGCATCTATATCAAAAAAAATAATAATTACAATTATTACATATTTTATTTTTTCAATATTAGTAAGTTTAAATGCAAATTTTAAACAAAAACTATAGTTAAATTTATTAACTTATTTACTAATTCTAATTACTATATTTACATTGATTTTGATTAACATACTTGATTTTATATTTTTAATTTGTTTTCAACTACTTTTTATTTTTATTAAAAGGAAGCAATAGCTAATAATAAAATTTTATTTAAAGCACTAACTTTTTTTTTAAAATATATAGAATTTAAACTTTAAAAATTAATAGAAAAATTGGTTACTATAATTATATTTTTAGTTTAAATAAACAAATAATATTTTTAAAATTGGATCCTTTTTTTTATCTAGTAATAGAAACATTTTAAATTTATTGAATAGAAATAAGAATTAATTTTTAGTAGCAACCATTTTTTAAAATAATTAAATATAAAGCTTGCAACTTTTTAAAAATCATTAAACTATTATAGGAAAGTCGTATATCCTTTATACTAAAAGGTTGAAAACTGTATTATAGAGTATAACTTTTTATTAAATTACCTCATAATACTCTTTCATCTTTCTTTCCTATTGTCAGGTGCCTAACCGAAAGTTATTTTAAAAGATCAAAAATTGTAAAAATATATATATTAAAAAATTTAATTATATAAACGAAATCAACTTTAAATACGGTAATTAAATCCGTTAGTTTTATTTACAGAAAGTAGACTGTAGCTAGAGCAAAAAGTAGAGCTAAGTTAAAGTTATATTGGTTTGGTAAAGCGTTTGAAGAGATGAGGGAGGTATCGAATTTAAATTTAGGGTCTTTAACGTTAGCGTAAGGGGAGTTAGGGTAGTTGATGTTATTTTCACTTTTATCTAAATTGTCTACACCTAACTTATCGGTAGTAGTAGCTACTAAGGAACGGTTATCGCTTATGGGGAAATCTTGAGAGAGGGACCAAACCATTACACCTTTGAGATCGTGTTTCTTAATGTAGTCGATCTTTAAGGCAGCAGCTCTAGCCGACTCGTAACTTATCATCATCTTCTGATCTTCGTACCAACCCCAATCCGCTTTAGCTTCGTCATCCCATATAGTTTCGATCTTATCCCACTTGATAGCACTGGTACCGGCGTACCCACCGTCACCTACCTGAACTGAAAGGTCTTTATCATAAGTAGTGAAAAGTTTCTTTTCTTTACAACCTCGGAACACTACAGCATAAGCTGGAATACCTAGCAACAGCTTGTTTGCTGGTACGCCATACTTGAGCATAAGTTGGATGCTGGAATCTACCGATAGCATACCTTTGTTAGGAGCTAGTAAGTTGGAAGCGTGGTAGGCAACATCGGAGAAAGGTCCCGAGAAATCGTAAGTCATAGTGTTGTAGTACTCTATGTAAGGGTTGATACCTTTAAAATCGTACACTTTCAAAAAGTATTCAGGAGCAGGTAAAGCTAAAGTAACGTAGGCTCTGAAGCTTAGTTTAGATTTAAACTTTTCATCGAATTCCTTCAACAGTTCTACCATATATTTCGCATCGTCCTTATTCCCTTTTACACCTAACCTTTCAAACCCGTAAACTGGGAATTCCCAATCCAAATCGACGAAATCGAAACCGAAATTCTGCATAAGATCTATTACCGAGTCTACAAACGTACTACGTGAATCAGCTTTCTCTACCATAGTACCGAAATCTCCTAAAATAGATATACCTACTTTTACATGACGGTGTTCTTGCTTAATCTTAATTAAACTACCTAGATGACCGGTCAATACTTTTTCTTTACCCACATCGGTAGTATTAAAGCTAACTACCGCTTTATCGTCCTTTATATCAGCGAACGCATACAAAATATGGCTCACTCGATCCAAATCGAAATCTTTAAAGTCGTACACCTGTGGTATATTCTTACCCAAGTAATAGATCGTATTGATATAATCGCAAAAATAAGTGGAAAGGTACAATATTAGAGTTAATAGTTGGATATTAAGTTTTAAAAGCATAGTAAAACGATAATTTGGTTATTAGTTTATAATTAAAATGGAAAGAAAGTTTCGATAATTACCACCAGTTCAAATATGTATTACCACAATAAAGTAAACAAAGGCCCAGTATAAATAAACTTAAAAGAAATAATTTTGATTAAACTTTAAGTTTTCATTCTTGCACCTTTTTACTGGAATTCGTATAAACGTGATCTTTCTTTCTAATACTTAACGGTCCAAGTTTAAAAATTATTTATTCTAATTTTGAACCACTATTGTCCATAAATTTGATTTTAATTGATAAAGTTTATAATAACTTAAGCTCAATTACCTTATATGTACCTTTACTTTTGAACTTAATTTTCAGTTAAAGAAGATTTCAACTACTTATAACAATTTATTTACGTAGTTAATAATTAAAAACCAATGGAAATACTTTATTTTAATTATCATTTATTATATTTATTTATTTATATTTGAATATAATTTAAAATTAATTTTAGTTTAGTTAAATAGTACTAATTTTATAGAATATTAAACTTTTATAATAAAATCTAATTTCAAAAGTAAACAACTATATAATTAATCTACCAATAAAAATGGAAACTTGAATCGGTTTATTTCGTATTATAACTTAATAATTTATATAGATATTTTAATTTGAAAATAGTATTGGTACTTGATTAAGATCCTGATATAAATTTATGAACGAATAATTAATATTAGTGCTAGTTTAACTAAAACTTTTTCGATACAATTTAGGATGGAAAATTATACTTTTTCTAATTTTTACCAAATTTATCAACTTTATATTAAATAAACTCTTATATTTCTTAATTGGAATAATTTTAATAAAATTTCAAGGTTTTCAATATTGAATTTATTTAAATAATTTGTAGACTGATCAGTTCAACTGTTTATTTATAAAAAATATAATAAGGGAGATGAGGGAAGTTAATCAGAATATAGATAGAAGAGATGCAAATTGGAAAAAGATTTGAAAGTAGTAGCACTTCCTAACGGAAGAGGCAATGAAGGAGTTTTAGGAAGATAGAATCGAGTTACAAATAATGTAGCCATTAGTAAAATTACTAATTTATTTTAATTAAAATGGTTGGTATATTCTCACTGAATTTATTAATTTTAGTTTAATTGGTATTTTCTATTTTGATCCGATAAATTTTTGATCCTTTTCATTTTATTTAAAGTAATTTGGAGTGACTTATAAAAAGATGTTTGTAAATAAATTTTAGTATTGGTTCAATATTCACCTCTCTAATATAAACGTACACTTATTGATCAGTTATTAACTTTAAAATAGTATGTAAATGACATAAATAAACATTTAAATTTACTAATTTACACCCCAGATATTTTACTTTAATAAAATCAATTATCTATATCCTATTAAAGTTTAATATACTATTTTATTAAATAAATTAAGTTTTAGATAATTTAAAATTTGCTTATTAAGTAGGAATTAAATTCTAGAATTCTAAACTAACTTTAATACAATTAATAACAATAAATTATACTATTATACAGTATATTATAATAAATTTTATTTATTTTCTACCTAATATATCTAATCTAATTCATTACATTTTTTAACTAATTTTTATCCAAAATTATATATAAAATGTAGCATTTAAAAAAAAAGTAGGATAAAAAATAAAGTTTGTCTATTATAAAATAAATTGCTTTAAAAAATATTTATTTACTAACTTTTTATTTAATAAAATTTTTTATTAAATTAAAATTAAATATAAAATATTTTTAATAATAGTATAGTTATATTTATCCTTAACTTTATTTTTATTTTTATTATTTAGCTTTTTTATATATTTTTTTATAAATTAATGTATTATATTTAATAATTAATATACTGTTTTCACTATTAAAGTAAGTAATACTTAGTTTAAAATATTAACTATAGCTATATTTTTTCAAATTTTCATTTTTACATATTTTATTATACTAACTTGATAATAAATAATTTATTTTAATTATTTTAATACTACTTTAGTAGTATCTACTATAAAATATAGCTACTTTATTTAATTTTAATTTTGATATACAAGTTTAAAATTATTAAAATTTAAAAAATTATATAAAAGATTTATAAATTAAAATTAGCTAATAAAAATAAAATTTATTAATTATTATTTTTAAAAATACATTTAAAGTTACTATTTATAATAGTAAATATATACTTATATAAATATGTTTTTAAATTATATAATGTATAAAGTTTTTATTAATTATATTTTATTAATTTTTTTCCTTATTTTTAAATAAAAATTTTAACTTTTATTTTTTTAATTTTTTTTAAAGTTATAATTAAGTATATTAACTTTTTAAAAACTTTCACTATATATAAATTCTTTAAAAATATCTACTAAATAAAAAAATATTTAAAAAAGCAGTTTTTAAAAGTAATATAAATATTTATTCTAAATAAAAATTTTATTATTAGTATATTTTCTATATTAGCTATTTTTTTAAAATTTTATTATTTTGCTCTACTTTTAAAATTAATTATATTTAAAAATACTTTATTAAAAATATAAACTAAAAGTTTTTAATTAATATTTTTTTAATAAAAAATGTTTTAAAATTAAAAAAAAGTGTTAATAACTTAATTGTTTAGTTTTATATTAGTAAAAATCTTAACTATTATTTATATAATGTTTTTTTAGCTAAATTTTATATTTAAATAGTATTTTATTTAATCTTTTAGCTAGCTTTTATAATTATATATATATGTATAAAACCTTTAATTAAATTAATTTAAAATTTTTAATATAATATAATTATTTATATTTATAATTTATTTAAACTATTTTATACTATTCTTTTTAGTTAACTTTATTAATAAAAATATAAACTTAAATGTTTTACTATATATATTATTTATAATAGAAAGTTTATAAAAAGCTATAATATTTTATAATAAATTAAAATTTATAAAGTAATTTTTATAAACTATTTAATAATAAAAAACTTTTATTAATTACTATATTTTTTAATTTAATTATTTTAATATTTGTATCTAAATTTAACTATTAGATTTAGTAAATAAACTTATTAATAGTTTAAATTTAAGAGTTTTTACTACTAAAATTTTTATATTTGCTTTATATTCTACTATTATAATTAATTGTTACATTTTTTTATTTAATTAGTATATAGTATTATTAATTTTTTATAACTTTTTAATTTATTACTCTAATAATATTATATATTTAATAGTTTGGTTTTTATTTAATTATTAATACTATAATTTATTTATAAAAAAAGACCTAGTTTTTTATTTTTTTTTACTATACTTATATATATTATATAATTTAGATATAAAATATAATAGTAATTAAACTTAACTATTATAAAAGTATATTATTATTAAAGTTTTAATTTTTTTTATAATTATTATAATTTAAAATTAGTTGCTATAAATTATACTTTAATATATAAGTTATTATTTAATACTTTTATAAATTTATTAAAATAAAATATATAGCTATACTTTATAAGTTATAATAACTATATAAAAGTTTTTTTAGCTTAAATATATTCATAATTTATTATATATTAATAATAAATCTTTAATATATAAAAATCTAGTTTAATATCTTAACTTTATTAGTTTTAATATATTATATATATAAATGTTATAAAAGCCTTAAAATTGCTATTTTTAAGTATTAGTTTTAAAATTATTTTAAAAATATATTCAATAAAAATTAATATATATATTTACTATTTTTTATACTTTTAAAATATAACTTTAAAAGCTAACTTTATCACTATTAAATTAAATTAAGTTATAATTACTATATAATTAAATAAATAAGTATTTATTAGTTATTTTCTATTTTTAAGCAGTATATATTATAAATTTTATATTTATTTAACTAAATTAAATAAGCTAAGCTAAATTTCTAACTATTTTAAAATTTAATATAGTATTTTATATAATAAAGACTATAATATAAGTTTTAATATAATAAACTGTATAAAAGCTTTAATAATATTAATAACTATATAGTAATACTATATAGCAATACTACTTTTTTTAATAATTGTTATCTTAATTATTTAACTAAAAAAGCTTTAACTTTTATTATTAAATTTATACTTTTTATTATAATAATATACTTTAAATAATTATATATAGCTTATTAGATATATATATATATATAATATTGCAATTTTATTATTTTAAAATACAATATTTCTTATTTTATAAGCTATAATTTTTATATAGAGTTATACTGTATATTTAAATACTATTATATGTATTTATTTAAAAATAGTGATGCTAATTACCGACCTAGAATTTAAAACTTAGTTTAAAATATACAAGTATATTATCTTTATAAACTTCCTTCTATCTAATATAAAATAAATTTTAATTTTAAGGTAGAAGATTAAGTTAACTTTGAATAATAACTAAAAAAAATATATATATATATCTTAAAAATTAAAAAAACTCATTAATTAAATTTTATAAAATTTAATATATATTTATATTAAATATTCAAAGATGAAAATTAGTTCAACTTTTTTATTAGATTCCTTTAAATATAAATGCGAATTTAAGGTGTAAATTTAAGGTGCAAATTAAGGTTCAATTTAATAATTTTAAGATAAAAAAATTGAAAATTAATAGCAATTTTTTAAAGTTGTACCATTATAAGTCAACCATCTATAAATAATTGTTAAGTACGGTATCCTCCACAGTTATAGTTTATAAGTAGTAGGGATCACTTGGGTAGTAAAACCACAAATAAATATAAAAGGAAGCTTTATAAAACCCTTCCCAAAAAATAAAAACTATATCAAAAAGTAAATAGGAATCTTTTATTAAACAGAAACTAAGAATTTAAAAACAAATATGAACTTAACCAAATATAATCCAAAACGCTAACGCAAGTCCTACCAACATGGTAACGATAGCAATTAGGTACTGTACGATAAGGATTCTACCTACTAAGAACGCTTCCCCGTTAGGGTTATAAAGCTGAGTTAACAGTAAGGTGGAAGTAGCTGATGGGACAAGTGTGGAGAAGAAGAGGGTAAGTAGCAAAACCCGTTCATCTTTATGGATGATATCACTGTTACGAACTACTAGTATAATCGGGAAACCAATCAGAGGAGTCAGGATAAGTTTGATGAACGCTAGACTGAGACTAAGCCCTATAGGTATATGAGATTTTACGTTGCGGTTAGTGGAATTGTTGTCAGGATCGAGTTCGGTATTAGGGTTCGATTCGGGATCAGTAGAGTTTGAAGAAGGAGATTTAGTTTTAGGTAAAAGTGCGGAACCTAAGTTAATAAGACCTATAGGTACAGCTGCATTACCAACGAAGGAGCAAGTGGAGTATATACAGAAAAGTGGTGGCAAATTAGTGTCAAGTACAAGGAAAGGGTTATCCGGTACATTCAAAAATAAATATTTGAGATCGGTTAAACCTACTATTAAACCTAACACCGTAGATATATTTACGGTAGTGAATAACTCCTTTAAGAAACGAACTAATTTACGGTTGGTAGCTATTTTATTTTTAATATAACTTTTTAACTTAAGTTTGTTAGAAACTAAAGTGTTGGTAGTAGTTCGTAATTCTAAATCGTAAGGTTGCAGTTGGTTCGATAAATTACTGTTGGTAGTAGTTTGTAACTCTAAATCGTAAGGTTCCAGTTGGTTTGATGGGTTGTTGTCGTCGGTAGTCGATTTAGGTAGGGAATCTTTAATTATGTCTATATAATCACTTTTTATAAGTAGATGTCCACCTAATGGGAACAGAGTAACATTAAATATTACAATAAATACAGCTACATAAGCTACTACTAAATTAGCATCTTCAGGTTGAAAAGGTGGGTTCGAAGATAAAGTTAATAGTACAGCTAAAGGTAGATCTCCCTATTAATAATTGAATATAAGTTAAACATTTGGTTTAAAATAAAATAAATTATACCCAGTTGGACCAAGCACCTACAACTATAAAAGGTTAAGTATAGAAAATAGCTGATGTTAAGTACCTATTAAAGTATTGTTCAAGTTACCCGGTAACTTATTTCTATAGATACGTCGTACCACTAAACTACCTATACAACCAATAGACATAAACAGGATAACGAAAGGAATAAGTACCCTAAATTTGGTATATTAAAGTTAACATCTATTTAACAATATAAAATTTACACCATACGAGCAAGTAGAGCCGGTGTTATAGCAGCTATAAGTTTAGAAAACAATAAACAAGGAACTAAAGCTTGTATATATACCTAACCAAATAAATAATTAGTAGTTAATTTTAAATAAACTACTACTTTAGCTAATATTTTAGAACCTTTAGGGGTGAGTATTTTTCTATTAGTTAATAATAACCCTATACCTAAAAACAAATAATAGATTTAATACATTTTTAATAAATGGTAAAGAATTTACTTCCAACCAAAATTAACTGTAGTATTGGATTACAACTTAACCACAATATCTTAGCTAAATCTATCATATTTTATTTCGATACTATATTATTATATATAAAAGTTATACTACAATCGATTCACTGAAATTAAATGCTAAGCTGAATTGAAATGAACTTGAAAATTAAATTTAAGTTGATAAAGGTAATATAAGTATAGATTTCACTTAAAAGTTAGTGTACAAGCTAAAGAACTTCGGTCGCTGCCGCTAATTTTGATCATAGTTGTAAAATAAAAAGTTTAAGTAGAATTAACTCGGTAGAATTGATCTAAACTACCGACCCTTTTTGGCTAAAAATAGCAATTTAAAAACGGAACTATCCGAATAAATCGAAATTAATAGAAATGAATCTTAGCAAGTAAAAAAAAGCTATAACAAAGTTACTCATAATGACTTTAAGTGGGTAAAGGAGTAGTTACTTTAAAATAATAATGTATTAGTTAGAGCTTAATATGTATAAGTAATAAAAGAAATATATACGTCTATGTTAAATTAATAATATATAGTAATTTAGCTACTTTTTGAATTTGCATATATACATATATATATACGTATGTACGAATGTTGATAAATATACTTGTTTTTTAGATTAGTAATGTAAAAGGAAACACTTTATCAGAGTTAAAAATAGCGAAGTTAAAAGAAATCAAAATATTTTACACATTTAAGCTAATATCTAATAATAATAGTAATAATAATAAATGAATTAGTGAAAAAAAATGAAGTTTATTAAAATATGGGTATTAATTTTGATATAAAATATAAAGTTTAAGATTGGTTATTAGCTGAAAGGTTCTGTTGATTAACTAAAGAATAGTAGTACCCTTTAAGAGCTAATAACTGGTCATGTGTACCCATCTCAACTTTTTTACCCTCTCTAAATACAATAATTAGATCTGAATCTTGAACTGTTGACAGACGGTGAGCGATGGTAATAGTAGTTCTATTAGCAGAAGCGTTATCGAGTGCTTGTTGTACAATATGTTCCGATTGAGAGTCTAACGCTGAAGTAGCTTCGTCGAGCATAAGGATCTTAGGATTCCTAATTAAAGCTCTAGCAATTGCTACCCTTTGTTTCTGACCACCTGAAAGTTTACCACCTCTTTCACCTACCCTAGTATCGTATCCTTCCGAAAGTTGCGTAATAAAATCATGAGCGTTAGCCATCTTAGCACACTGTTCGATCTGTTGTTGAGTAACTGGTTCTTCAGCTCCGTAAGCAATATTTTCAGCAACTGTCATATCGAATAGAACCGGTTCCTGACCTACCATGGAGAGTGCTGATCTGAGGTAAGGTACGTTCCACTGTTCCAAATTTTTACTTTCTACGTCGAATTCACCTTTTTCGAGGTTGTAGAACCTTTGAAGTAATGCGAATATAGTAGATTTACCGGATCCGGAAGCTCCAACTAAAGCTACCTTCTTATTCTGAATTACTGAAATATCTAAACCTCTTAGGACAGGGACATCCTTTCGAGAAGGGTAGGCGAAATGCGCGTTTTTACCTTCTACGTTACCTAGAATAGCACCTTGTTTATAACCGAAATCAGGAGTAGCATCGATTTCTGGTTTACGATCCAAAAGTTCGAATACTTCTATAGCAGCAACTTTAGATTTAACTAAAGAAGTAAGTTCAGCCGATACGAAACCTAACGACATACCGGTAAACATTACAGCGGTGATTACTTGGAACATATCGACATAACTGTATTCAGAACTAGCTACTAAAGTAGTACCGTACCAGAAAACTAAAGCGTTGACGAAAAGCGGTGAACCCATAGCTACACCGTAACCTGCTGCTGCTTTGAAGAAACCTTTGTTAGCTAGTTTATGGGCTTTATCTACACGCAACAAGTAATCCTGGTAGAATAACTCTTCACGAGTTAGAGAGGATAAAGTACGAATGTTGGTAATGGATTCCATAGCTATCTGAGATACTTTAAGGTAAGCTTTCTTAGTCTCCTTGTTAATATCGGTAAGTGCGTTCATCTCCATCAATTGACCGAAAGCGGTAAGGGGAAGACAAGCTAAAGCAACTAAAGTAAGCTTCCAACCGGAAGCGAAAGCAATAGCTAAACCTACAATAGCACATGAGATAGCGATAAATATAGCTCCAAGTACTTTAGACAATAAACCTTGCATATGCTCGGCTTCAGTAGACAACTTAGCAGTAACGATACCTATGGAGTTGTTGGGGTCGTCATAGTAGGCGACCTCCTGATTCAAAAGTTGTTTGAAACAGAGTCTACGTACGTCATAAGTTAAATATTCGCCAACTGAGGCGAACCCACCCAATCTAAGGAAGCAGGCGACGAAACAAGCTATACCTAACACTACAAACATAAGAGCCCAGAAGTTAATATCTTTTTGTCCCTCCTCTAAGAACCCGGCATCGAGGGTAAAGAAAGCTTGGGTGGCTCGCGTTAAAATTATCGAATATACGGGGAAGGTTGCTCCTTCCAACAAGGCACCGAAAGTACCTAACAAAAATAGGGGCCACCATTGTTTACACATACTCAGAACTCGTAGCATAGGTAGAGGTTCTTTTTGACGTCTCAAGTCGGCTAATTTCTTAGGATCATTAATGGATTCAGCTTTAGTTGCAATTTTTAAAATACCGTCGTTCCCATAATCCTCTTCACTTTCTTCTTCCACTAATTCCATATTTAACGATACGTGATCCGGAGTATTCTTAGCGGTAAGATCTTCGTTCGAACCTTTCAACACTAGTTGTTTCTCTTCTGTACGTAAAGATTGAGCTTTCACCAGTTCAGCGTAGATGCCTTGGTTATTTAAAAGTTGATCGTGGTTACCTTGTTCGATGATGGTACCTCTATCGAAAACTACAATTTTATTGGCCTGCTTGATGGTGGAAAGTCTATGTGCTATGATGATAGTAGTACGATTTTCGGAAGCTTTATCAAGTGCCTGTTGTACTACCTTTTCCGATTCAGTATCTAAAGCGGAGGTAGCTTCATCAAGTAACAAAATCTTAGGATTCTTTATAATCGCTCTAGCTATAGCAATACGTTGTTTCTGTCCACCTGAAAGTTGGGAACCTTTGTCACCTACCATAGTTTCATAACGTTTGGGTAAAGTCATAATGAACTTGTGGATGTTAGCTAACTTACAGGCATCTTCTACACGTTTCTGTAACTCAGCGGGGTCGGATTCTAATTCGGAATCGTTTTTAAGACCGAATAGAATATTTGCTTTGATGGTAGTGGCGAATAAAACTGGTTCTTGACCTACAATACCGATATTTTCTCTAAGGTACTTAGTAGATATAGTTTTAATATCTAATCCATCCAGAAGAATTTGTCCAGCTAATGGATCGTAGAACCGCTCGATTAAGCCCACTGTAGTAGATTTACCAGATCCAGATGGACCAACAAGAGCAACTGAAGTACCTGGCTCGATAGTCAAACTAATATTCTTAAGGATTGGTATATCGGGACGGGAAGGGTAGCTGAATTCGATGTTTTTGAACTCGATGGAACCGTTAATTGGGGTAATCTTCTTTTCTTCAGCTACCATATGTGGAGTAATTTCGAAAGGGTTGATTAGCGACACATTTTCAATAACTTGGAACAGTTTAGCAGCAGCACCCTGAGCAGTAGCTAATGCGGTAATCGATGGAGAAGTTTGTCCAAGGGTCATAGCACCGATAAGTACGTTGAAAAATACGGTTAGAACCTGTTTAGGATCGTTCTCTTTCTCTAAGATAAGTCTACCACCGAACCACATAGCTAAGGCGTAGGATCCGAATAGGATTAACATAACGATACCCATAGATAGACCTGATAGTACCGCTTTTTTAAGACCTTCTTTACGAGCTAAGACTAACTTGGATTCGTACCGAGCCTGCTCCTTAGATTGAGCGTTGAAGGAGTAAACAGTACGAATAGCTGAAAGTACTTCCTCAGCGATGGACCCAGCAGCACCGTAAGCACCCGAACCACCCTGTGCTCCTTCCGATATCATTTTACCGAAGAACATACCGCAACCGGCCAAAATAGGTACCACACTCAACAACACTAAAGTCAACTTCCAACCGTTGATGAAAGCTATAACAAACCCACCGATTACAGTAGATAAGTATTGGATTAAAAGCCCGATCTTATCCGATATACCATCCTGAACCTGGTTCACGTCACCGGCTATCCTGGTTGCAATATCACCCGATTGTACACTATCGAACCAACCCATGTTCTGAGATAATACGGATCGGTAGTAAAGGTTACGGATTCGAACAGCTTGCCTTTCACCGATAATTAACCATAAACTAAGTTGGAAGTAGGCTGCTACTGCTGTAACGGAACCTATAATTACAAACAAAACGCATAACCAATTTACAGCATCTTGTAGTTCCTTAGCTGCAAATTCTGCATCGATTAAAGAATTTTTCTGGAAATCGCTGAAAAGCCCTAAAACACTGGAAAAGACAAGGAATAAAAGGGGTTGGGAAATACCGTTTAGAATCGAACATATCGAAGCAATCACCATCAAAAGTTTATCGGTAGTTGAAGCGAATTGGAATAATTTCAAAGCGGGTACAGGTGGTAAATCGGGTTTCGTCTGCTCATTTTTAGCATCTTTCCCTTCAGTTACTTCATCAATACCTCCTTCAATCTTTTCATTGACTTGATTTTTATCTTTTACTTCCTTCTTTTTAAACATATCTATGTTAAAGTTGTAGTGGGTAAAAAGTATTGAAGGTAATTAAAATTTTAGTTGAATTATTATTCTTTATACTTTTAAAAGTTTATGTCTTCTTAGCTATATTTAAAGCTTTTTAATTTCACTACGCAATTTGAGCGTTCTGTTATCGGAAAAGAAAATTCTTAAAAGAATATTTAGGTTTTACAGTAATTTTCAATTTTTTGTGCCGGGTAGGTTCGGTTAATGTATTGTAGGTATTTCGGATCGATTCGTGATTCCGAAACTAACTATTAACCAATTAAATAGCTTTAAACCCAATATTTTTCAATTTTGAAACTAGAAAGTTCAGCCCTACCAACCCCAACAAAGTTATATCCGAAAAGTTGCACATTTATAATTAGTATTTGTATCTAAATAGAGGGTAATTGATGAAGTTAATAGCAAAAAGTGAACACATTATTTTTTTCACCGCTTTTTGATTATATGTTAACCGTTACTTTGCAAAAAAAAAGCACAGTTAAATATACTATTTAAACAGTTTAAGTGGCTGTTTAATAAAAATAGTTTAATACATCAGCTTTTCTTACAAGAGCATTTTAAGCTTGTAAATCAATTTTCTATAGAACGATCAAAATTAATCAATGAAGCGTAGTAAAATCTTGTAAAGAATAGCTGTACACTTAACATTACTTTATTCTCTATAGGCAATTATCGATTTACTTATTTGTAAAATGGGACGTCCCGCTTCCAAACTAGTTATTAGATCGTGTAACTCAAATCTCCCTAAACGATTTAAAACTTTAATGGTAACACTACATAGTTGTAACGATAAACAAACAAAGTTTTTGTGAGTACATTATCTATAGTTTGCTCATATACGGATCTAAGTAAGTTCCGTTCTACACCCTACAACGAATCAAAATTAAAATATGATGTAATACTTTACCCTTACTATTTCCAATTATAGTTAAAGCGTTAATAATACATATTTAGTTTAAATTAAACTAGTTCTAGCTCAAAGAACATAATTAATAATCTGATTAATGCAAATTGAACCTAGATTTGCAATTTTAAGTAATTTTCATTTAGGATGCTTAAAATTGCAAAAATCAAAATAATTGAGATTTATCATTTAAATTGATAAAAAATCGTTTTGGTATTAATTTAAATTAAATTGAATTATAATATTTGAGTTTAAATATTAATGTTCATTTAAGTATATATTTCAAGTTTAATATTTAGTTTAATAAATTCAAATAATCGGTAATTTAATAGGAACTAGTTTGTTTAAAATAAATATACTAAATTTTTTCAAATAAGAACAAGTTTAAATCGGTTTATTAAGTTTTAGATAGAATATTAAAAGATATGAATATTAAATTGAAATACAAAATGTAAATCAAAAACTAGTCACAAAGATCATTTTATTTCTATTGAGAAGGAAATTTTATAAAGGGGTAAAATATTAACAAACCACATATATTATTACCCCTACATTATATTTATATAAACGGAAAGCTTTTACATAAAAACATCAGTTAACTTATCCCTACATAATTTTTTTAAATAAATAGTAACGTATTTTTAAATGTTACTATAAAGATTGAACTATATTTATTACTAAAGTGAAATAACTAAGAGTTGAATCAAATTTCGTTGATGACGGACCAAGTCGATCATAGTGGTCCTCACAATCTCATTAGCCACCTTGTTGTAACAAGAGAAAAAACTGACCAAGAAGCACCTGTTATCATATCACTATATATCACAACTTAGATCGGCACAAGGCTGGAATTAAGGATGAAGTACATAGGACTGATGCAGATTTATACTGAGATACGTCGATCTCAAATTTACATTAAGTAAAACCTTTTAATAAAATAAATATAATTATTAAGTTTTATTTTTATTCGTTTTTACTAATTTAGAGTGTACATATAAAGCTTTTAAAAAATGAAAACAATATGTAATTTAGATAAGTTTTTAGTTAATTAATTATAAAGCTGGCCAGAACTTATTAAAATTAATACTTATTTACTATTTAAATCCTAATAAAGAACTTATATATAAAAACTAACTAATAAATTAATAGAGTTATAATTTATAATTATAGATATTATAGTAAACCTAATTTTTAAAGGGTATGTTTATTTACCTTTATATTTAAAAAGTTGTGCCTTTAAATATATATATCTTTATAAAAATGTTTCTAAGTCTAATTAGAATTATATTGTCTAAATAATATATATAATATATAGTTTTTTTCAGTTATATTTTTAAATAGTTATATATATTATTTCATATAGGTTTTTAAACCCTATTATTTTATATAAAATTCTAAATTTTTTTTTAGTTTTAGTTAACTAATAAAATAGCTTAAAATTAAAACAAATCAAAGTAATATTTTATGTAAATTATTAGTAAAGTAATAAACAGCAGTATAAATTTTATATATTTAGTTACTAATTTTTATATATTTAATAGCTAATATTAAAATTTTAGCTATAGCTAGCTAAATATAATAATTTAATTTTTTTACTTTACTTATTTAATTTATATCTTCTTATTATTATTTATATTATAATTTTATCTTTTTAAAAAAGTTTATATAGCTTTTTATTAACTTTTATAAGCTAATATTATTTATTAAAGTTAGGTAAGTTGAAGAAATAACTGTTAAATAATATAATAAAAGAAGCAAAAATTATTATACTACTAAGCTTAAATAAAAAATATATAAATAGTGGTATTATAAGGCTAAAATAAGTAGTATTAAAAAGACTAATAAGGTAAAAACAAACTAATTTGCTAATTCTAAAGTGATAATATTGTTTAAAACTTAAAGTAATTTTAGTAGTATTTAGATTATTATAAAATATATTAAGCTACTATATATTTATAGCAAATATGTTAAATTTAATTAAAAGCTATTTAATTTAAATTAGTTATTATAATTATTAGCTTTTTTTAAAGAAAAACTTATAAACTAACATATTAAAGTATTTAAAAAACAAAATAAAATAAAATAAATTATTAAAAAATATTAAGGTAAAAAATAAAATAATAAGCTATTAAAAATTATTTAAAAATTAAAAATTTGTTACTATAGCTTTATAATTTTATATATTTTATAATTTAATAATTAAAATATAAAGCTAGATAGTAAGTATAATAATTAACTAAAAAATTATCTAATTATAAGTAAAAAAAATCAATAACTTTATTAATAGTTAAAAAATAAAAAATCTTATAATAAATATTAATAAATAAATTATACTATAACTTAAAATATTTAATTAAAATAAAATAAAACATTATTTTTTTATTTTCTTATTTTTATTATTTATTAATATAAATCTAGTATTTTTATAATTTTTTAATTGTTATAAATAAATAATATTGCTAATATATTAAAACTAAGTAAACTATTTAGTAGCAAAAGTAGTATAAAACTAATAATAATATTTAAAAAAGTTTTTTACCTAATTAAATAACAATAATAACTATTGATTATAAAATATTTTAATTTTATACTAATTAAAATAACTTCAAACTACTATTACTAAAATAGTAATAATAAATACAAATTTATTTAGCTTAATAAAGTAAAAAAGTAAAAATAAATAACTAAAAAATATTAAAAAGCATTATAAAAATAATTATTAATATAATTTTACTAATTAGTAAATATTTTAAACTAACTTTTAATGTTTAAATAAATTAGCTAAATAAGTAATTTTATTATAATAAAATATTAATAGCATAAAAATTAAGTAGCTTTAAAAGCTTTATTATAAATAGTATAAATATTTATTTAGTATAATATAGTTAATATAATAACAATTTAAAAAATAAAACATTATATATATAATATAAATTTTTATAATGTTAGCTATTTCTAATATAAAAATGCCTATTAAAAAACTATAAAGTTAAAACTTTATTATATAACAACAAAACCTACTAAAAATATTTAATAAAACATACAAAAATTTAAATATTAACTATAAGACTAAATTTATCTTATATAGATAAAATGAGTTATTTAAATATATAAACAAAAAATATACTTAACTTTTTAACAAATATCTATTATTTATTAAAATCTTCTTTAAATTTTAATTTGAAATATATATAAATTTAACTATAATGTAATAAATCTTATAGTTTAATAGCTTTTTACTAAATTATACCTATATACTTTTAAGTATATTATATACTAATGTTCTTATAATTATAGAGATGTCATTCACTATCTAAAGGACCAATATAAGATTCAATATATTATATTGATAAGACTTTGGTACTTTTTTCTACAAGAGTTACTCTAATTATTACTACAATATTATAAGCAGCTTAATAGTGTGTTATGATTAGGTATTTTGTACCAATAGGGTTAAAATATTTTTTGATCGTAATAAGTTTTCAACCAGTTATTATTAATCTTTTTCACATTTATGCCCTTTAACCAATAAAATTGCGATTATTTTAGTTTAAGGATAGCTAAAACCTGATTAAATCTAATAGTACCACCAAGCCAACAACATTTTAAAAACCCAACAGCAGCCCCTTCAGGTATTGAAAGAATTTCCCAACTACATATTGTTTAGGTCGTGTAACAACTATAAGATCAGTGCAATTCAGGTATATAAATTAGAAATTATAGTTTATTAGATATGTTTAAAGAGTTTAGGAATCATTAGGATTTAGTTTTCTATTATTTTGAACTAGTTTTTTAACTTAATTTAGGATTTAATTTTAGTATATATACCTACATTTAGTACAGAACATTTTCATTTGAGATTAGAAGTATATTAATAAGGAAAATCGTAATATATACATACTAGCATAAAGGTAGATTTAGATTTTAATTAGTGAAATGTACTTATAAAAATTTGAAATATAAAATCCTCGTAGTTATTAATATATACAAGAAGCAAAATTAAACAGAAATAACAATAGTCCTAATTTACGTTGTTTACCCGCTATATCATGTCTCAAGAAAATTTTTCGCCAAACTTTAGCCCCACTCATTCACCTATTTCTAACCCACAAAATGATAGAATCGATTTTGATGAACAGGAAGCTACTCAGGTTATTATAAATAAGAATACTAATTACAGAGCTGTTAATTCTGAAAAAGAAGAAATAAAAAGTAAACCGAAACGTGGGCCAAAGATCGAATTAGAAGAACCAAAAAATGAGCCAGTTGCATCTACATTAAATGGTCAAAATCCGCCCTCAATGAACATAAGTTCGACTCATCCTACCAGCAACAAAGGCTCCGTTAATTCAAATGAAGACCACTATAATAACAATTTAGATTATAATGTTGCTAATTCAGATGAAAAGTAAACCAAGCTATATTTTTTATACTGACATCTATTTCTAGTAAAATTTTTGTTGGTGGATTAGGCTGGAATACTACCGAAAGTATAAATTGCTACGTGTAAAATACTAAAATTTTAAGTTATGCTTCGCGACCATTTTGGTACTTACGGTAAAATTAACCACGTCGTCATCATGCGTGATCCAATATCTGGGAAATCAAGAGGATTTGGATTCGTTCAATTTATGGAGCGGCAGATGGCAGAAGAGGCTCTGAAATTTACACATCGTATCGACGGAAAGACGGTACTCGTTTTTTTTAAACCGTATCTAACATTTGGTAGGTGGAAGCTAAACAAGCTATCCCTAAAGATTCTGTTGTGACTATGCCTGAAAAACCCTGTAAGATATTTGTAGGTGGCATACCTCCTGTCATATCAGAACGAGAACTTTCTATGTTCTTCGAGAAGTTTGGTAGAGTTTGTGGTAGTATGTTGATGTTTGATAAAGCTACCGGTCGACCACGTGGCTTTGGATTTGTGACGTTTGAGAATACAGAATCTGTTGAAGCAGTAATGGCTGAACAGGTTATCATCCTTGAAGGGAAACCAGTATTTAATTTAATATTCTTTCAGTTAACGTAATGTTTAGATCGAAATCAAAATTGCTTTACCTAAGACTGTTGTAAACTCAGGTCGTGTACACAGCAATCGTCCCGATTCAAGAACATCTCCCTATCCAGAGCGCTCTCGCGTTGATTATGGCTACGACCAAGCTTATCCTAGACAACAGTACGACAGTTACGTTCCAGCAACTCATCGCCTTCAACACCCTGGATCTCGTTACGGCTCTGCTGGATTCTACGCTAGAGATGATCCATACGACGACCCTTACGAGTTTGTGGAGCAACAGCCTGTAGTTCAAAGTCGATACGCCACATCTCGTGTACCCTACAACCAGGTTAGTCAACCTGGTTATACGGTTCGACCACGTAGCTATCAACAACCACCCAGTGTTGACGGTTACGCTAGGATCCACCAACCTAATTACATGCCTGCTGCAAGCAATAATCGGAGTAGATACATGGAACCTGTTGCACCTCGTGCTCATTATGGTCAAACTCGTGGTGGTTACCATCCTTATCAACGTCAACCTTATCCTTAAGCTACATTTTTTAGTTGAAATTCCTTTTTGCGACTTCAGTTTATACATTTTAATTTAGCAAATGCGCAACTTCACTTTTTAAATTAAAGTATACTATATATGATTCAATTACATTTAGGTTAAGTGTACAATAAGAATTTAAAAGCAATTTA
The DNA here is from genome assembly GCA_037055185.1 of Capillidium rhysosporum. Lineage (NCBI taxonomy): Eukaryota > Fungi > Entomophthoromycota > Entomophthoromycetes > Entomophthorales > Capillidiaceae > Capillidium > Capillidium rhysosporum. Next base: position 82,918 of record JAWQFY010000004.1, read on the forward strand.
AATATTTTAGTTAGTTTAGCTAGGTAGTAATAATAAAAGTGTTATAGCACAAGCACAAGGCACTATTTTCAAAAATTAATAGTACTTTTTTGAACATTTAAAAAAAAATATTAAGAGGGTAACATCAAACTAGCAAACAAAAAAATGTAGATCTGGTTGTTTAAAACTTTTTTAGAAAATGAAATGGGATTAAAACAGTGGTAGAAAAAATGTGCTATTTAGGCTATGTTATAGTTTTGATTTGCTTTAAACTTTAAGAAAACATGAAATAGTACTGATAAAATTAATTTTAATAGGTTAAGCTTTTTTAAAAAGCTTTCTATCTAATGGTAAACATTTATTAAAAAAAATAATTTATAACTTTTTTTAATTACAAAATAGTTAAAAGTTAATAGATAATTAATCAGCATTTAAATTAACTATACTAATTTTTAGTTATTAAACTAATAACTTTTATAGTTTATATTTATATAAAAATAATATAAATATTAAAAATAGATAGAATAGTAGTATTTTTAAAGAAAATACTTTTAGACACTACTAATAAAATTTATAAATATTGGTTTTTTAAGTATTAAATTTTATTTAGCTAAATAGCTTATAGCTATAAATATATATTTGTATAAATAGATTTAAATTTTATATATATTTAAAAATTAATAATTAAAATCTTTAAATTAATATATCTTTTTAATATTTTTATAAGCTAACTATTTTAATAATACTTTAAATTTTTATAAGCTTAAAAACTATTTAATTTTATTTATATTTAAATTATTATTTTTTTATAATAAAGTAAATTAGGCTAGTATTTTAACTATTTGTATTCAAATTTATATTTTAAAGTATAGCTTTATGATTTATTTAAGTTAATTATAAATATATTTCTTTAATTTTGCTTAATTTTTAAGCTATATTTAAAAAATAAAAGTTAAATAAATATAAATTAAAATTAAAAATAAATAAAAAAGTTAAAATTAATTACTTAAAAATTAAAAAAGTTTAAGTAAAATATATTTACTTTAATTTTAATATATTAATTTAAACTTTTTACTATTATTTTTTCTAACTATTTTTTAAATTCAATAGTTAATATATAACTAAATTAAAATAATAATTTACTTTTAAAAGCACTTTATTATTTAGTAAGCTAAATAAAGTAATAAAAAAAGAATAAAAATATTAATCTTAACTATTATTATTATATATATTTATACTAACTTTTATTTATTTTTAATTTTATTAGCTATAATTAAAAATAAAGTTAAAAATAGACTAAATATAGCACTATTTATTTAAATTTTATAATAATATTCAGTTTATCTAATATAGTAAATACTAAATTAGTTATCTTTTTACTAATTTTTAGTTTTTAAACTTTTATACTTAATAACTTTAACTAAAAAATAATTTTATATAATATTATATTAGCTTAGCTTTATATAATTTATCTTATTTTTTCTAAAATATACTTTATTTTTTAATAGTTTTTTTAATTTTTTTTTATCTTTACTAACTTAGTATAATTAAACTTAGTTAAATTAGTTACTTATTATTATATTTTATAGCTTTACTAAAAATTAAATTAGTTTAAAAATTAAATATTTATAGCTTTACTTTTTTAAAAGTATTAGTTTTATTTTTTAAATTTAATTAGCAATATAACTATTATACTTTATTAATAAATATATTAATAATAGTTTATTTAAATTAAGTAAACTTTAGCTTTATTATTAAACTTTTATTTTTTATTTAGTTTATATTATTAAAGTAGATTAAATTTTTTTATAATATTTTAGTATTATTATTAGTATTTTTTTATCTTTTAATTATTAATACTATTATTATTATAGTAGTTAAAAGCTATTTTAATTATTATAAAATTAAGATTTTTTATAAATAGTAATACTTTTTTTATTTGCTTTTTTGTAATATTTTTTATATAAACTTTTAATAAATAAAAAATATATAAATATTATAAAAAAAGGTAAATTTTTGATTATGATTATAAAGGGTTAAAAGTATATTTCTTAAATTTTAATCTATTAATAGTTTTTACAACTCTTATTTAAATAAATAAGTTTAATTAAATATTTATATAATAATATAAATAAATTTATTATTTAATATTTTAAGCTTTAATTTTAACCTAGATAATAAAGAAGCTGGCAAAAACTGTAAATCCATAAATACTAAATTCTCATATTTCGAAAAATTTAATTTTAAGTTAGAATAGTTAAATATTTGGAGTGCTGGTTGTTTAAAGAAATTAACCTTTTCAAATCCATTTTTAAAAACTTATAAAATTCTTGCAAGCTGAGTTGTCAGATTTAAAAAGGTTAAAACAATTGGGATTTGAAAAAATTTTGAATCCGAAAAATTGAAAAATTTGCATAATAATGGTAACAATAAACAGGCAAAAAATTTTGAGTACTTTCTCTTTCAACAGTTACAGAGATAATCAAACATGGTAATTTACGAATAAATTTTATACAATTGAATACATCCATCCATTATTTAGTCTTAATTTTCCATTAAAAATTAATAACTAAAATTATAATTTACATAGTCTCACCGTAAATTCGAAGCTCCTCGCCATGGGCATTTAGGTTTCTTACCCCGTAAGCGTGCCACCCGTTCCCGCGGAAAGGTAAAGACCTTCCCTAAAGATGATGCCAGCAAGCCTGTACATCTTACCGCCTTCATGGGTTACAAGGCTGGTATGACCCATATTGTACGTGAAATGGACCGTCCTGGATCCAAGAACCACAAGAAGGAAGTTGTTGAAGCTGTCACTGTTATCGAAACTCCTCCTGTAGTAATTGTTGGTGTAGTTGGTTACATCGAGACTCCCAGAGGTCTCCGTACTTTATCTACCGTCTGGGCTCAGCACTTGTCCGATGAAGTTAAACGTCGCTTCTACAAGAACTGGTACAAGAGCAAGAAGAAGGCTTTCACCAAGTACGCCAAAAAGCACGAAGAAGGTGGTGCTTCCATCCAGAAGGATTTACAGCGCATCAAGAAGTACTGTTCCGTAGTACGTGTCTTAGTCCACACTCAGATCAGCAAAGTTAAATTAGCTCAGAAGAAAGCTCATTTAATGGAAGTTCAGCTTAACGGTGGTTCCATTGAAGACAAAGTTAACTGGGCCAGTGAACACTTCGAAAAGACCGTTGATGTTGGTGCCGTCTTTGAACAAGATGAAATGATTGACGTCATCGGTGTTACCAAGGGTAAGGGTTACGAAGGTGTTACCCACCGTTGGGGTACCAAGAAACTTCCTCGTAAGACTCACAGAGGTTTACGTAAAGTAGCTTGTATTGGTGCCTGGCATCCTTCCCGAGTCATGTACTCGGTTGCTCGTGCCGGTCAGAACGGTTACCATCACCGTACCGAAACTAACAAGAAGATCTACCGTATTGGTAAGAGTGATGATGAGAAGAACGCTGCTACCGAATACGATCTTACCGTTAAACAGATTACCCCCGTTGGTGGTTTCCCTCACTACGGTATCGTAAACGAAGATTTCGTTATGATCAAAGGTGCCTGTGTTGGTGTTAAGAAGAGAATCCTTACTTTACGTAAATCTCTCTTCACCCACACTTCCCGTAAATCTTTGGAAAAGGTTCAGCTCAAATTCATCGATACCTCTTCCAAATTCGGTCACGGTCGTTTCCAGACCTCCAAGGAAAAGTCCACCTTCCTTGGTACCCTCAAAAAGGATCTTTAAACACATTGCTTCCAATTTTTTATTTAAAATGTGTTTAATGTTTTAAATAAAATTTGTTATTTAATACTAATAAAATTTAACATATTTTCACATACTTTTTTCAGTGATACGAAAACAATTACTTGTATTTAATTTTGATTAGGAATTAAACTAATCTTATTTTAAATATATCTGTTAGAATTTCTATCTATATCAAATTAATATATATTCATTTTTCAGAAAATAAAGACCTATAATACTATTTATATTTATAGCAATCTAAAGCTAAAAAACTGAAGATTATAGAAAACTTCATATCTAATAAATTTTAGTCAAGTGATTATATTTTATATAACAGAAAGAAAAGATGCATAAATTTAGATGATACTATAAAATCAATAAAATAATATCATAAGTAAAAATACCCTTTTCCAATAGATATATTTCATGTTTAAATTAGTAAACTGATATAATTTTATTAATTAATATTTAATAAGATATTAGAGTACCAAAGTTATAAATAATAGCTATAAGGTTTTAGTTTACTTGTAGTACTATCCTTACCAAAATCAAAATAAGTAACTTCTGCTTTTTCTTTTATTACTATTTTTTAATTATATTATACTATATCCATTATAATATTTATTTAATTTTAATTGATTTTAGTAATTTAGACTAATTGCTAATTAGTTTTATCTAAATTTAATATATAATGACTAATAACTATTTTCAACTTTTAGAATATATATTTTATATTATTTGAAGCTTATTTAATTATTTTAGCTTATTTTTTCTAAAGCTAATATTAAGTTTTTTCCTTTTTTTAATTTTAATTTTTATTAAGAATTATAATTTAGTTAGAATTAAATAATAATAATAATAATAATAATATTAAAATTATTTAAGGTAAAAATAGAAAAAAAACTAATTTTAAAAAAAGTAGCTAATATAAGCTATTTTTTCTATTATTTGCCTTTCTTTATCTTTAATTGTATTAAATAAAATTATAAATTTAAATTTTAAATTATAAATTAATAAAAACACTTATTTATACTATATAAATATAAATTTAATTATTAAATTAATATCTTTATTTCTAAATGTTTTTATTTTATAATTAATAGAAGTTATTATTTTTTTAACAAATATTTTTTATTTATTTTATTTATTTAACTAATATTTATAAATTTTAATATTATTATAAATATATATTATAGACTAAAGTGCTTATAAATATCTAGTTTAGTTTATTTTAAGTTATAAACTGTACTAAATAATTTATAATAATATAATTTTTAGCTATAATCAAAATATTAGTAAAATTCATAAATAGAAAAAATAAAAAGAATTTACTATAAAAAGAATAAAAATCTAAAAATTAATAAAAATATAATTAAAATAAGATAGAAAAAATATAAAGTAAATAACTATAAAAAAGAGTTTTAAAAAAACTATTTAAAATTAATGCAAGTAAAAAAAAAGGTAAATAAATAGTAAAGATAAAAATTTAATAGTATATACTCTAAATTTAAATAAAAAGTTAAAATAAAAAAAGTAATAGTAGTTAAATTAAAAAATAAGCTATTAAAGTAAATTAATAGTAATTAAAATAAAAAACAAAATACTAAAATTAAATAGTAATAATAAAAAACTTAATATAAATAAAGTGATAAAATATATAAAAAAATAAAAAAAAGTTAACTAAATATATTAAAATAAATTAGCAGCAATTAAATGTATATCAAAATAAGTAAAATAAAATAGTAATAATAAAATTTAAATTAAAAAAGTTTTAAAAAAGTAAAAATAATAGTAAAAAATGCTAAATAAATATATCAAAACTAAAATAAAAGTAAAAATAAATAGTTAAATTTAAGGTTAGATAAATATTTATAAAAATTAAAAAAAATCTAAAATAGTTATAAAAAAAATATAGTTAAAAGTTTAAAAAAGAGATATTAATAAATAAGTAAGCAAAATAAAAATAAATACTAATACTTAATTAATAAAAATAAAAAGTTATATTTATTTAAAAAAAGTAGCTAATAATATAGCTATATTTAAAAAATAAAAAATAAAGTTATATAGCTTTTAAAATAATTTAAGCATTAACTATAGTAGTATAATACTACTATTAGTTTATATTTTAAATACTTATTATAAGTTATTTTTATTAAACAAAGTATAATCTTATAAATTAAAAATAATTATATAAAATATTTATAAAATAACTTTTATATATATTATTTTAAATTTTTTTATAATAAAAAACTATTTCTAATTATAAATATTATTAATTTATTTTATTTTTACTTAATTAAATTATTTTATAATATATAATTTTTGAAGTCTAAAAAAATAAATAAAGTTAGTATTTTAAGTTTAATTAACTTATATTACTAAAAAAAATGTTAACTTACTTTATTAAGTTATAAATATTAAAATACTAACTTTATTTATTATTATAATACTATTTATTACTAAAATTATACTAGTGTTAATTTTTATTTTATTTATTATACTATAGATAAAACTAGCTTTATTAAAGATGTACTTTTTTATATTACTATACTTTTTTATTTTTTATTATATATTTAGGTAGCCTTTTAGCCTAATTACTTATATTAAATAATTATTATCAATTAAAGATAGTTAATAATAAGTTAATTAATAAGTAAATTAAATAATATTAATATAAACTAAAAAGTTAGCATTTAAAAATAATTAGTAAATAACTATAAATATAGTAAAAAAGGTATAATATTATAAAAATTAATAATAAAAAATTGTAAAAAATATTATAAATAGTATATATTTTATATATTATTTATTTAAAATATTTTAAAAGTAAAATAAAAATTATATATTAGTAAAAATTAAATGTTAGCTTTAAATAACTAGTTAAATAAATATAAATTTTAATTATATTAAATTATTTATATTTATAAATTATTAATAACTTTAATTAAAAAAGTTAGTTAAAAACTATATAATTTAATTTAGCTAAAATAAATATAATTTTTATTATAATAAATATAATAATTAAAAAATATAAACTAGAAAGTATTAAGTATTTTATTATTTGTATTAAATAATAATATTATATATATATATATTAATAATATTTATTATTAACTAATTTAAATTAATAATAAAGTATTAATTAAATTTTATTTTAGTTATATAAGTTATATAAGTATTTTAATTTTAAATAATATACTTTTTTAACTTAAGCTAAATAGTTTTTTAAATACTTTATTAAAATATAATAAAATATTTTTTAGTTAGTTAACTATTAAAATAATATTTTAAAGTAAATTAAATTTATTAACTTATATATTTTAATATATAAAAATAAAAAAAGTTATAAAATAAACTTTACTTTTAAATTTATAATTATATTTAATTTTATATATATAAATTAAATAATTTTAACAAAAGTTTAATTTATTTTCTATTATAATAAAACTAAAACTTTTTATAATATATTTAAATAATATTTTTTATTTTATCTTATTTACTTAAAAGTATATAAAATAATTTAAAATTTAAAATTTAAAATTTTAGTAAGTAAATAATAAAATTACTTATATTTTAGTTATATCATTTTTAGTCATTATAGTTTTTTAATTATTTAATTTTTTTAAGTAATATAATAATAGCTACTATTATTATTTATTTATTATAAATAACTTTTAGCTTAAATTTTATAAAAGAGTTTTTACTTTAAGTTATAATAATAATTTTATATTTGCATAAATATAAATTTATTTTTTTATTATATTTTATAAAATAAAAATAAATAAACAAAGCTTTAAAAAACTATTACTATAGTTTTAATATATTTATAAATATTAGAATATATTTTTTAACTAAATATAATTAACAATTTTTAATAATGAAAAGTTTTAAAAATTAAAGATTTTTTTAAAATATTAATTAATATTAATAAATTTATTTAAACATTAAATTAATTTAGTTAGAAATTATTTTTAGTATACTTTTTATAAAGTTTATATTTTTAAGTTTAAAAAAAATTAGCTATAAAGTAAAAATAAAGCAAATTTTTAAAATTTAATAAAAGTTTTTTAAAATTTTATAGTTAAAAATTTAATTATTTAAACTTAAATAAATTATAAATTAACTAAAACTAAAAATATTGATAAATAATAATAATAAATAATTTTAAAACTTTTAAAATTAAAATAATATAATTAGTTAAATATATTATTTTTTTACTAAAAAAATATAATTTTTTAAAATAGTTATACTTATTATAAATATATAGATTATAAGCTAATGCTTTTTTAAACTTATAAATTATTTTATTATTATAAATTTTAAACTTAGTAGATAAATATTTATTAGCCTATATAATATTTAATAATTAATTATATTTTTTTATTATATATATATATTTATAATTAAAATTAATAAATATATATTAAATATTAGTTTGCTATATTATTTTTTATTTATAAAATTTTAATTATAGTAAAAATTAAAATTTTGAAAATTTATAATAAATAAAGTATACTTAAAGTACTTTTTAGCTAAATTAAATTAACATTTAAATAAATTTATAAGTACTAATTAATATTTTTCAAAATTTTAAAAAATAACCTTATAATTTTGTATTTTTAAAATTATACATTACTAATAATTATTGATTAAATTTGGTTAAAGAGTGCTTTTTAATACTTATAGATATATAATATAAGTATTATATTAACTAATAAATTATATAAATAAATTAAAAAAATATATCATAAAATTTTAAAATAAATAATATACTAGTATTTAAAATTTCATTTTAAGTTAAACATGTAATTAAAGTATTATAGCAGTATATTTTATAATGAAAATTAAATTAAAGCTAGTTTAATTTAAAAATATACAATTTAAAATAAGTTTTTAAGTTGAAATATAATATATATATATAAATTATAAATTAAAAGTGCCTTAAAATCTAAAATTTTATATAATATATATTTATAAAAAATAATAGCATTAAAAGCTTAATATTTAATTTAGGATTGAATATGTCTACTATTTTAAAATGATAAAAGTATTAGTTAATTTAAAATAGCATACATTAATTAAAAATTAAAAAAAGCAACCTTATAGATTCTAAATTTTATCAAGTTTAAAAAACACTAGTATTAAAAACCAAATTAGTATATTTTAAATAGAAACACTACCTCTATATCTATAATGTGATTTAAATTTTAAAAGGCAATTTTTAGCCTAACTATTTATACTTTAAAAAAGCCCTTCAAAAGGTGTATAACAGCATATCATTCTTTTTATCTTATTGTATCCTAAATTTAATTTTTTTAGCATAGTATAGCATAAAAATTTAAACTCCTGTTACTTAGTAACTCCCTTAATATTATACTTCTAAAAATCTCAAAACGAAGATGTACGTTCAGTAGAAATACAAATAATCTAAATCATTAAAATTTAATAGCATAAAACAAATTAGTTAAGTAGCTTTTTAGAAACACAGCCAAAACAAGCTGTAGTAGAAATTGTTTTAAGGTTGATTTCATTTACAGGTTGTTACTATAGGAGCTCAACTAACTTTTTCAGATTGTACCCAAGGACGCAGAAGTATCGACGGTGTCAAATTCGGTGGTTGGAGGGTCTTCGTTTGTTGCTTGCCTACCTAAATTAAGAGGGTAACTCCTAGGCTGGACACCGAAAGACGGAATTTTCTCCGCTTCACGTAGTGCTTCTTCCCAAGCTTCTAGATTCTAACCAAGTTAATATGTGTACTGATTGAAGCTTACCTTACGACACCATGCGACGTGGTGATTGGCGAAGTTGGCTAAAGTCGAGACCAAGTCCTCTTCCTTCTGGGATTGAAAACAATCTAAATCCCGTTGAATGGCAGCCGAGGTCGCGGTCAAGTCAGCACTTAGAGCTTCAATTTGGTTCTCCAAAGCGAGTACCTGCTCTTTAGTACGAGTAATAGCACTGCGCCGACTAGCTTCTGGATCAACATCAATTAAACCATGGAGTGTATAACTAAGTAAATTGAGTAGGTTACCACTTCCACTTGATCCATTGGATACAGGAGGATTTGGAGGATGATAAGGCTGACCCGGTGGTTCCAGCAAATCATTACTATTAGGTAGAGGTTGTTCTAGTTCTCCAGTGCTTGTCAATCCTTCCGGATCAACTGCCTTGGATTGTCCATTAAGGCTAGGAACTCCTTCAAAACCAACTTCCTCTAAATCAGTACTGACATGGCGTTGGTGATTGATAGGCCCTATGTTTTCAGATTGTAAAGCCTGGTTTTGGGTAACGGATGAATTAGCACGTGAACGATGACGTGATCCAGGCGTAATAGGTAGCTCGTCATTGCGATAAATGGATTCATCGTCAGAGTAGGGGTCTCGTGCCTCTGTTTCACGCTGAAGTACAGCTGCTAACCGTTTAGCCTCCAATTCAGCATGTTCAAGGCTATCAAGGGTGTTGCGTTTAGTTGCCAGAATGTCACTAGTATGCTCAAGCTGCAAATGTTTGTTAACTCTATACTTTAGTACTTTTTGAGCTATCTGAGAATATTTAACATATTCTTCGATTGGTTCTCCCAATACTTCTTCCAAACTATTCCCTAAGTCTGCCAGTGCCATAAAGGAAATATCCACAGCCTGTCCCGTCTTTTCTATAGCTTCAGCAACTTTATTTGTCTCGTTTAAGCTAAATCCGTTGTAAACCGCTCCAAGCTCCTCAAGATCTTTGGAGCTTTCTAAAGTATTTTTAGAAAACAATAACATAAATAAATAAAAACTATTTTGTTACCTATTAACCTTTTGGATAATAACCTATTTGATTTAGTCAAAGGTCCACTCAATAGATTTGAAAACTGTTGTGTAAAAGTTTCAGCAACGACAAAATGTGGATCTGGATGCCTAAGTGATGCTAATGGACTAGGTTTTCCTAGCGAAGTTAATGATGCAGATGTATTTGAACCATTCAACGAAGGCGAATTTCCGTTTTCACCTAAGTTCGGCGTGGTAACAATAATAGCTTGTAAAGGATTCTTAGGAAGTGTCGAAAGAGGTGGACTGTTTAATACTTCAGACTAAAAATGTAAATTTAAAGGTATGGCAAAATTGTTTACCCAATTAGTATCCCTTTCTAAAAATCGATGTAGAACATGTTCGGAAGCAAGAATAGGATGAGCTTTTAATCGCGCCAAAAATGTTTGAAGCATACGCTTACGCTTGTTTATTATTGCTTTATCATCTTTAGCTTTGGATTGCTTAGCTGCATAGTGGGCTAATACAAATTCATAAGTGAAAACATACGCTTTTTTACCTATTGAATGCTTGTCTGGAATTGGAGGAACAAGAACAGTGGGATATAACCTTGATAATGCAAGTCTTAATGATTCAAATTCGGAGTATCTTCTTTTGACCTCATAATTCTAATGAACAATATAAAGGATTAATTAACATAACTTTTTTTAAAAATACCGCAAATTGAATCAAATATACAATATATGGAGTTGAAGAAAGAGGTGAACCAGAATGAGAATTCTCATTACTATCGTTTGTTTTAAAGGTATCAACTATCTGAATGTTTATCGATGGATTTGCTAAAATTTCATCAAAATTACAACAAAATCTGTTTCCTCCAACCTCGTGTACATTGGCTCCCATAGTCGGTGTTGATAAGTTTGTTGCAAAAATGTCTGGCATAATGTGTAAAGTTAATTATGATTAAAGTTGGTATTATCTGAAATACAAAGCAATTTTGGATTTAGGAATCACAAATCAATTAACTTTAATAAGGCGGATCTTTTCGAGCTAGAACTATGTGTTTAAACTGATTATTTAAAAACGACTCTAAAAGGTATGAGTATATTTTAAAAATATTGTATTAAGTCTTAAGGTAAAATACACTATCGCTACTATGTCTTTTCAAACCAATTCAAAATGATGATGAATTTATTCATATAATTTGATTCAAACTAAACGGCTAAACTCAAAGGCTTAGTATTTCGTAGTGCATTTTATTTGATAGCTATACTCCGATTCATATCAGCATCTATAGCCTTAACTTTTTTAGTTAGATTGGAACCTTAAAAAGCAGTAATTTATGTCACAAGTTGTTGGACTATGTGACCCTAAAGAGGATTTGATGCTAGATGCTGCTTTGTATGCGTTTATTACTTAGTATTATTAGAGGGATTGGGAATTTATTCATTTAATCCTATTTTGGCTAACTAGGCAATTATAATCTAATTAATATTAAAAAATGATATCCTAAAATCTTATAAAAAATCTTTTAATTCTGTCTATATAAACCTCTAAATATTTTCAACTACCTTTTAGTAGAATATAAATTTATTTTTTTACCTAAAAGGTTTAATATAAAGCTTTTTTGTAATAATATAGCTTTATATTTTAAAAAAGTAAAAGGTATAAAAGTTAGAAATCTAAAAAGTAGTTAGTTTAGCAAAAGAACAAAACAATATAAAGTATGGAAGAGGATAGTTATAATAGAATAATTAGGTTATGGTAGACTCAATAGTGCTACAGATTTTAGTATTTTATACTAATATATTAAAACAGTTTTAATAAAGCTGAATATATAATTAGCTACTTTTAAAATTAAAATATTAAGTAAAATTTTAAATCCTATTTTATAAAATAAAAAGTAAAAATTTTTAAATATAGCTAGCTTTAATTATAAGTTTAATAATAATAATTTTTATTAATATATTTAAAAGCTATAAATATTATAGCTTATATTTTTATTTTTAAAAAGTTAAGTATATAAAATTTTAAATAAGCTATTTTTCTATATAAATATTTAATATATTAATATTTTATAAGTTTATTTATATTATATAGCTATTATAATATTTATTTTCTATAATTTTCTAAGGTATATTATTATAATAACATTATAAATATATGTTGAAATTTTAATATAATATTAATATACTTATATAATAAATAAATAAAAATAAAAAGCTTATATTATACTTATAAAGTAGGTATAATAGTATAAAATAAGCTAATAATTATAAATATATTATTAAAATAGTTTAAAAATAAAAAATAAAAAAAAATTACTTATTTAAATAGTATTATTTAAATTTATATAATAAAAATATATATATAAATAAATAAAATTTAATATACTTAATAAAATACTAGTAAAATAATTTTAAAAAAATATTTTAATATATTTAATTTATAAAATTTTATTAAGCTTTTTAAATAAAAACTAGCTATTTTTAAACTATATTTAAAAAATAAGTAAATATAATTTAGTAAAATCTAAATATACATTTGCTATATAAAAGTGCTAATAACTAATTTAAATAAGTTATAAATTATATATCAAAGTTAAAGCTTTAGTATAATATTTTAAATTTTAAAATAAAAGTTAATATAACTTTATTATATTTAATAATATTAATAAAAAGTATATAAAAATAATTAAAAAGTAAAATTAAAGCTTTACTTAATATTTTAATTATAAATTTAATTTTTATTAACTTTACTAATTTTATATTAGAATTACTTACTAAAATATTAAAACTTTTATTTAAAGTTATATTTTTTATTTTATATAAAATACTTTATTCATCTAATATATAAATAATTAAACTTAAATTTAGTTAATTATATAAGTATTTGCTATATTTAAACTAGGTTTTTTTACTTATAAAATTAACTATTATTACTATCTTTAATTAATAATATATATATAATTAAAGCTAAATAAATAATATATTTTAAGTATAATATCAATTAATTTATAATTTTTTTTTAATTTTAATAAAATTTACTAAAATATTATAAAATACTTTATTTATATTACTAAATATAATAATATATGTATTTTTAATTTTAAATAACTTTAATTAAAATATAATAATTTTATTATTATAAATATTATATAGTTTTATTAAGTTTATTTTACTATATAAAATAAAAACTTATTAAAAAATTAAAATAAAACTTATATTTAATTAATTATTGTTATAATATACTAATATAAATAATATATAAATAGCTATAAAAACTAATTATTTAAAATTATACTTAAAGTTATATAAGTAAAATTATTAAAATAAATAAGTTTAAGTCTAAAAATAAAAACTAAATAATAAAAAAGAAAATAAAACTGTTATAAAATTATTATTAATTAAATTAGTTAAAATAATTTAATAAGTTTATATAATATATATATATATATATAATAGATAATTAAATAAAAAGCTTAATACCTAGTTAACTTTATTTAATATATAGGTTTTAAACATTAGACTAGCAAAAATTAGCTGCTAAATATCTAAATTTTTTTAGTAAATGCTTTAATATATTATATAGTTTTATAGTTTAACTTTTAAGCAAAGTTAATATAAATTATAAAAGTAAATTTAGCTAACTATTAATATATTAAGTAATATATATATTTACTTGTAGCTAATTATAAATATAAACTTACTAAAAAAAGTTATTGAATATACAATCTGCTAATAAAAATACAAATAGCTAATTTTTTTCTTCTTATCTTTTTTTTACTTTAGTAATAATATATATTATTTTTAACCATTTTAATTTAAATTTTATCACTATTTTTTAATTTTTTATAGTATACTTAAAATTTTAAATACCTATTAAGTTTATTATTTTTTATTAAAAAATAAAACTTATAATAAGGTAGTATTATTTATACAAATATCTAACTGTTATTTTATTAGTTTGTTTTAAATAAAATTTAATTTTTTTTGAAATTTTAATAGAATAGCTTTATTATAAGTAAAATATTTTATTTAATAGTTCAATATCTAATAAAATACAAAAACTAAAATAAAAGTAGAATTGTATCTGAAAATATTAATTTCTAAACCTTCTGTTCATTTTAGCAAAATTTTAAATATTAGAGAAGGTTAGACCAGTATATAAAGGTCTATTCGCATAAATTTCAGTTTTATTATACATTTTGGTAATAAGGATTAAATATTTAATAGAAATTTACTATGAAATAATTTAAAATTTATATGCTTTTATATGAAACGGAATTCATACTATTGAAACAAATTCAAAAAAAATGAAAAATGGGATTTAATTTTGAAGTCTATTTAAAATTTAACTTCTTAATTTTAGTTATATACTCCTTTTTAAAAGTGAGTATGTAGTTTGAATATTTTTATTGGTTTTTTATAAATCGAACGAGTTACATACTTTGTTAATTGAAAAATAAATCGAACGAGCTATTTTGAAAATTTGGTCGTTTTCACAGTTTTTAATTACCCAGAAAATATGAGTAAAGGGGCGGTCGTTATTTAAAATATATTTGACGAAA
Organism: Capillidium rhysosporum; assembly: GCA_037055185.1. Classification (NCBI taxonomy): domain Eukaryota; kingdom Fungi; phylum Entomophthoromycota; class Entomophthoromycetes; order Entomophthorales; family Capillidiaceae; genus Capillidium; species Capillidium rhysosporum. The sequence continues at coordinate 97,967 of JAWQFY010000004.1, forward strand.
TAGAATAAAAACATAATAATAAAAAGCTAGCTTTTTTACCTACATTTTATTCTTACAGATAAATACTTTTATGTCGACTAATGAAATAATAATTGTTATTACTGGAGTTACTGGGTATTTGAATTTACTTTTAGAATTTTTATAAATATATAGTTTATAGTGCTGTAGGACAAGGTATACTGTTAACTACGATAAACCAGTTTCCCAATTTAAAAGTATACGGAACTTCAAGGTCATTAAAATCAGCTGAAAAATCTTTCAAACAATTTATAAAGGATAATAAGGATATTAGTAAACGAATCGAAGATGGATCTGTCAAACTTGTACCTTCAGCACTTGACACTGATAACTATACTTCAATATTTAAATTCGTAGATGATATAACTAAACAGTACGTATCTTTTAACATTTTATTTTTTTTAATTTCAATTTTAGTGAGAAGAAAATTGATAGAATGTATTTAAATGCTGGAGTTATTGTATCGAAATCAATTAACTGGCCACAGCTTTTCTTTCAATTTTTTACTGATATAAGCCATTTCGCTGTTAATCCCAAATATATAATTTTTGATACTGAACAAGTTGACCATTTAAATTTAGAAAGATCTTTTAAAACGAATGTGTTGGGACATTTTCTATTGGTATTTTTTTAATCGTAGTTAGTTACTAAATATTCTTATTAAGGTTGAGAACCTTCATCAGTTGTTAGTAAAAAGTAATTCAGCTAAAATAATTTGGACTTCTTCAAGTGAAGCTGAATCAAGATTCTTTTCTATTGAAGATGTACAAGGTGTCAAGAGGTAATTCAATTTGACTATTGTCAATATTAATTTAAAACAACAGTATAAACCCATATGGATCTAACAAATACTGCATATCTATTTTGTCACAGTATTTAAATCGGAAGTATTTAGCTACGAATGTTAATATAAAATCTGTCTTATTTAATCCAGGAGTTTTACCTAGTTCAATCGCCACCAGTTTAGTTCCAGATATATTAGTACCATTTGCTATGGTTCCTTTGTTTTTAATTGTAAGTATTTTATTTAAATTATTGCTAATGGATTAATTTACTTTTTACTTTATAGTTGAGATTTTTCTTTAGTATTTATTCCATTACAATGACTGGTATAAATGCTTGTTCTAGCTTAAAGGAAATAGAATTAGCTGAGTTTAGCACTTTAGATAAATACATTTACAAATCAATCTGTAACAGAATTGGTACACCCAGTACTAGGATTACTAAAGTAGAGTCTTTGGATAATAAGTTTATTGACAGTACTATCAATCAACTATTAGTAATGAAGCAAAAAATTGAAGAAGATCAAAAAGTAAATCTTTAAAAGAGCATTATTTATGATTATATTATTAAGATATTTACTAAAAATAGTTTTGATGTTAAGTTAGAAGATTAAAGTAATGTTGGAATTTTATTTAAATTAAATTAAATTATATACACATACAAAAATTAAGATGATACTAAAAACCACATTATAATTTAATTTCATTACTTATTTACCTACTTAAAGTTAATAAATTTACTTTAAATTTTATATTTATATATCATAAGGTCAACAAGTTAGAAAAAAGTAAAAAATATATATAACAAGGTAAGAAATGCTAAATACATTATAATTAATAAAATTTAAAGTATTTAAGTTAGCAAGAAATATTAAATAAAAAATACTTCTAAATTAAAATTTAACCTATTAATGTAAAGGAATTATTAATTTATATTTTAGTAATAAATTAATATATAATAGTTATTATAAAATACTATTATTAAAATTTTCAGTATTTTACTAATTTAATTTAATAAATGTCAATAGAATATAGTTTATTAAACTAACAAATATTAAATACTTAGTTATTTTTTTGCTATAAAATTTAAAAAATGTAAATATAATATTAAAATTTTAAATAGACTTTATAATAAATAAATAAATAATAAAAAGTAGTTAGGCTTATTATTATCAAGTAAGATATATAAATAAATCTTATTTGAACTAAAGTTTTAATTATATACTATATTTTAATATTATAAATATAAACTCTAGATTAAAATAGAGTTGAATTTTATATTTATAAAAAATTAATAAAAACTATATTTATATTTATTTAATAGTAATAAATAAAGTAAGGAAAAGTCAAGCTAATAAATAATAATAATAATTTTATACTTAATATATATAGCTTTTCATACATTTTAAATTAAAGTATTTTTTTATAACCTAGCAACTTAAATGCTAATTTTATAAAAGCTTCATTATATACTAAAAAGACATGCTTACTAAATGTTATAACGTAGTTTTCTTTGTCAGCTAAGCAAAACAGATACTACAGATTAATTTTATAAAAATTGACTTTAAAGCTTTTTTTGAAAGTTTAAGAATTGGAAAAAGGCAACAATAGGATGACCTTACAAAGGATCAAATCTACATCTCCTGACTGAATGTCTACATAGTTACTTATAAAACTATACCACCCAGTTAGGGCCTAATAATGCTATTTAAATTTAAAAAAGCTTAGCAAACTCCATAAAAATAAGAAAGGCTATATTTATAGCATCATCAAAATTTTAGCTTATACCTTTAAACAAACAGTTTTAAAACATTAAATTTGATATAGGTAAACCTAAAGTTAAATTACTATTTAAAACAAATAATTAAGTATAACGAGAACTAATGTATATAAAAAAGCTAATAAAAATGAAATGCCATTAGCCTTTATAAATTCGAATCGAAATAGCTCAAAATAAAATATTGCTTTTTTCCTTCATATTCATCTAACCAACATAAGCCTTGTTCAAGTAGATGAAGCTGATACTGTTAGTAAATATATAAAAATAAAGGTACCAAAACTCTTTCAGAACGTTCCTCTCCCCAGTTCAATTCATCGGTAAGTAGTTGTATAGTTAAATACCCTAATTTCTATATCACCTTAAACTATAGTTTTTGAAAAATATTTACTTGACCAGCAACTAAAGCTTTTTGGAAATCAGGATCGAGTTCCTTTGGTACTGTCGATAACATAATTTTATTTCCTAACTTTAGTATAGTGTAGTGCCCACCCAAAGGTTTCAAAGTTTTTATAGCTCGCGTTACATCATCTCTAATAAAGTTAGATACTCTTATAAAATAAGATTTACTCAGATATAGTTGCTTTTGATCTATCTTTGAAATTACGCTTATTTACAAGATGTTTTAATAGATGATCAAGTTCTATTATTCCACCATTGTACTGTCTAGTCTTGATGCAGTATTCGGTAATTTGGACGGCTAACTCGTAATAGAATTCACCAAAACCTAACAATTCACCCCAAAACCCTTTGCTGGCTTATAAAATGTTAATTTTAAACTAAAAGTTTAATTACAAGCTAAAGGATCAACTCCAATCTCGCTACACATCCGTTGAAAATATTGTCTGAAACTGGGATCCTCTTTTATATCTTTACGATGCTTTATAGCAAACTGCTGTAAATTAGTTTGGAATAAGTCAAACTGCTCTTGGATATTCTTTAATTGGGCTGCTTCAATTAACTCTCCTTTCAGTCTATATTGATCCTTTATTTAAAAAAGCTATTAGGAATTTTGTATGGCGATATTGAGGTGTATTTTAGACTTACTTCATTAAATTGTTGACGATTTAAACCTAATTTACCTACACCTGTTCTCCTGAAAGCCATCTTTGGCTATGCTATCAGCTTGAATTAAAAATGAGTTTTAAAAAATGAAGTTTCTATTCTATTATGAAATCTCATTAAATTTTTAGCTAAGTTCCAAAAATTCATTTTCGATTTTTACAACGTAAGTTAAATTTAACTACTAAGCTAAAAGTTCGATAAGCGGTAAAATACTTATTCGTTAAGCTAATGTTAGTTGTTACAGTAAAGTTTAACCTTCGAATTTTATAGGCTAAAATCTATGTCATATTTTATCAAAAATAAAACATAACCCACAACTTAATTTTTATATTACTATAATTTATAATAGTTTACTTTTTCTTCGAAACAGGTTGATCCTTCTGTAATCAACAGAACATGATGAATGTGTATTAACATATACTTTAGCTTAATTTCCGATCAATCTTTAAGGTTCTTTGGAAGTTAGTAAAAAGTAAAATGGTTGACTTAAGTGCTAGCACTCCTTCTTGTTACTTATAAGCACTTGCACTTCTGAGTATTTTAAAAGTCTAAATGACTTAAAATTTTTATAATTATTTAAACAAAAATAACCTAAAGAATCTAATAATAAGCTTTTTAATTGTACATGTATTAAAAAAGCAGCTACAGGCTTTTGAAAAACTATTTAATATTCATATAGTTTATAAATAGCTTATTTTATTTTAAATGAGTACAAGGTGTTAGTGAAACACACACTCTTCAAAGTTAATTTATATTATTCTTTGAAAAATTATAAAATTATATTATTGATAAATAATGTCTTAAGTAAAATTAATAAGCTAGGTTATTTTAGCTATATTATTATTTTTTAACTTTAAAATAAATATAGAAAAAGGTATATACTTGAATAATAGTAATAATTAAAAGTTTTAAGAGATATTTTTTTAATAAGTTAAGTAAAAAAACTAATATAGAAAGTTTATATTAAAAAAAAGTTATAGCAACTTAGAAATAAAATTATAAATTTTACCAAAAAATATTTAAAAAAATTTAAAAAATTTTACTAAATATAAAATTTAAAAATAAAATTATAAATAATTATTATAAAGTTTTACTAAATTTAGTATTATTTATAAAAAAGATAAAAAAGATATTTATATAATTATTATTTTATAATATATAATTTTAAAGTAAAGATTAATATTCTTTAATTTATATAATAAAATTAATAATGAAAAATTAAATATAATTACTAATTATTTTAGTGAATTTTAATAGTATTATTTATTAAATATTATTTTAATGTAAATTAATATTTTATTTATAATTAATATATTAAAAATAAATTTAAGTTAGTTAAAGTAATTAAAATTAAAATATCTATAAAAGCTAACAAAAGTAATTTAATTAGTTTTTATATTTAGTAAACTTTATTTAATCTTTTATATTAAAATTATTATTATTTATTTATTTACATTTAATTTTTATTGCTTATTTTAAAAAATATATAATTTATATTAAGTAAAAAGTTATAATATATATATACTTTTATAATTTTTAAAATTTTAAAGTAGTAAAATTAAATAATATAAATAATAATAAAACTACTATAATAAATAAATAATAACTATTAATTAAGCTAAAAATTATTATAAAATATATAAAATAAAAGTTTTTTAACTATAACTTTAAATTTTTTTAATTTATATAAAAATATTAAAAAAATATAATTTATTATATTACTAATAAAAAAATAAAAAAAGTATAAATTTTAATAAAAAATTAATATTATAATAAAAACTCTAAATATAAATTTAATATTTATTAAAAACTTTTAACTAGCTATTAAAGACTATTTAAACTAATAAATATTATTTTACTAAGTTTAAAGTTTATAATATTAAATTAATATACTAATATAATTATAATACTTATAATAAGTATATCTATTTTAGAAAATTTAAAGTTAATATATATAATATAATAAAAATATTAATAAGCTAAAGCTAGTATAAATAAATAATTTAGTTATTACTAATAGCTATATTAAAATAAAAATAAATAATATATTTTTTTACTAAAAAAATAAAAATATTAATTAATTATACTATTTTTTAAAGCTTTTTTTACTACTATATATTTAGAAAAAAAAATAGTTTTTTTAAATAGCTATTTTACTTATTTAATTTTAATATTATTAAGTTATTTAAGCTTTAATTTAATAAAAACTAATAAAAATACTAACTTATTATATATTTTAAAGCTTTTACAATAAAAAATTATATATAATTTTTATATTATTTTTTCTTATTTAACTTTTTAATAAAATTAAAAATAAATAAAAAATTTTTATACTACTATATAGTATTATACCCTTTAAAAAATTTATCAAAAGATTTAAGCTTAATATATAATATATATCTAGTATTTATCTAATTTATTTAGTAAATTATTTTTTTATCCAATTTTTAAAATTAAAAGCAGCTAGTTTTGAAAGTAACCAATTGTTTAAATATATATTTTTAATATATAATTTACTAAATTTATTATCTTAACATTTAATTATTAACTATATACAAATTATTAATATTGTTATTATATTTACAATATTTATCACATAAGTAGTTTTTGGTATATTAGTAGTTATTAACTTATGTATATTTAAGTAATTTTTAGCTAGCTTGTATATAATACTTTTGTTAGTTAGCCTATTACTACTTAACTATTTCTTATAAACTAAATATTTAGAAATATTAACAAACAATTGCTCATTTAATATATATTAAAGAATAATTTAAATACATTTAATGTTGGTAGAATTAGTAAATATACTTTTTACTGCTAAACCATTCCTTGAATAAAAAGCTACTATTGATATTCTAAACATTTATATTTATTCAAATATAAGAATCCTTTATTTTTTATAACTTTGGTAAAGTTTATTGTAAACACATATACTTAGATAAAAACAACAGTATCTGAATATATTAAGACTATAAAATTAATGTTAATGAAAAATTAGAGATAGCTGTTTAAATGAAAATCAAGATACCAATAAGTTTATAAATCTAAGTATATGTCAAAGGTTACTTATTATTGTTAATTTAAGCTAATCTGCTAGTTATATCAAATATAGATTAGGATTTTACAAATGCATTGAAACATTATTCGGAAGGACCAGATTGCAAGTTAAGAGTTTTGACAGTACCTAAACAAAATAGCAATTAACATTTGAAGTTAGCATCGTATTATTTACCTTGAAGACCCATGTTATCTTTACCGATCAACTCTTCGTGTACCTTTTCAATGGATTTGAAGTAGTTAACTGTTTTAACATGAAGTTCCAATGTAGCATCTTCATCACATACAATAAGAGAACGGGGATGGAGTTGAATAGCGGATACAGTCCACTATAATTATTTTTTTAAAATATGTTATATATCAAACACTTACCATATGGTTAACACCCTCTTCAATACATTTAGCTAAAGCTAATGATTTGTGCTGACCGGTAATAATAATAGCGACTTCACGAGCATCCATAACAGTACTAGAACGCTTTTAATACAATTTTCGAAATGAAAATATTCTTACGCTACACCAACGGTGAGTGCGAGCTTAGGTACTTTGTTAATATCACCATTGAAAAATCTGGCATTGGCCAAGATAGTCTCGTAAGCTAAAGTCTTGACTCTGGTACGGGATTGTAAAGAGGAACCGGGTTCATTGAAAGCAATGTGACCATCAGGTCCAATACCTAATAAATTAAAGATAGTTCTTAATATCAAATATAAATTTCTGTAATAATACCTCCTAAGAACAGTTCGATACCACCGACGGAGCGAATCTTCTGTTCGAATCTTAAACATTCCAATTCTAAATCTTCAGCGTTACCACTGAGGATATTGACGTTAGCAGGGTCGATATCAACGTGCTTGAAAAGGTGGTTCCACATGAACGAGTGGTAAGATTCAGGATGGTCCTGAGGTAAGCCTACGTACTCGTCCATATTGAAGGTGATGATGTTCTTGAATGAAATGCGACCTTGCTTGTAGAATTCTACCAAGTTACGGTAGACACCGATAGGAGAGGAACCGGTAGGTAAACCTAAAACGAAGGGCCTGTCGGGAGTAGGTGCGAATTTTAAGATACGTGCTACGATATATTCAGCTAACAGTAACCGTAAGTATTATAGCAATAAAATATATATGTGGGTGCTTACCGACATATCTGGCTACGCTTGGGGCGTCATGACGGATGATCAATCTCATTTTATATTTAAGTTATTTATAAGGATATGGAGGAGTTGGGATGCTTGAAGTTTCAAAGATACAGTTAACGAAGAAAACAGTTTTTACTCTTAGATAGCTGTGGCTTTTATAAGCTATAAATTTGAGCTATCTAACTGGATTACTTATAACAAAATTTTGGACTGATGATTCAATCATTTTAGGCTTTCCTTTGTAAACACCTCCTTTCATATCAGAGTAACCTACACCTCCTCAAAACGACCAATCATCTGTAAATACCTAACAACATTTTCTTTTTTATTATTGATGTAATACCAGCAGGCATTAGAATATGACACCTTCCTAAAATAGTAAAATGGTGTTCTCGATTTTCTATTTTAACCTGTTTAAACAGCAACAGGTTTGTATTAGTGATGAAAAGTATGCTTTTATTGGGAATAGATTATCTCGGTGTCTTATTTATCAAAATTTAGCTTCGTTTGCCTTTATATTTCCAAAAGATATTAAAGGATTATTAACAGTTCCCTAATAGATAAGATGCCCGATACCCTAAAGATTAGACGATTAAGAGCCGCAAAATCTCACATATAGTATTCAATAATATTTAAGCTTTTTACCTACTTTTACGTTAACTTAGTCATTGGAATAGGTATTTGTAAAAAAATGTTTATTACTAATCCTTGATTTACCCAATGACTTCAGACAGCTTACATTTTAAGATAAAAAGGGTAAAATGGCAAATTATATTCATCAGGTGGTAAATTGCTCTTTATTATGTAGTCAGGACCCATCTTCTATTATAGCGATTTTTAACCCCTTGCTTACCTAGTTACAAGTAAATTTAGCTTTCGTTTATAATAACTATTAGTGTTCCAAAAAGTCTAACTATAAACTTCAGTATTGATTACAGTTTATCTAAAGTTCAGTCTTCCAAGGTAGTACTATATCTCACATAATAACAGGTAACAGTTACCAAACAAATTAACAACAAATAAAAAAATATTTAAATCTAAGCTCTATTTTTTTTCTTATTTAGATATTTTATATCTAAAATATATTACAAATAATTATTATTATATAAATTATATAACATTTAAATAGATACTATATTTAAAATAAATGTAATCCTCAAAATTAAAAAAAAATTAAAATTATAAAGCTAAAAAGTAAGATAAACTATATTAAAAAATAGTATATAAAATAGTAGTATAATATTATATAATAATAATTTATATACTAGAAAAGTACTAATATTATAAAATTTTATTTAAAAAAACATTAAATTATAAATAGAAAATTTTAATATAATTTTAAATATACTGTATTTTAAGCTAAATCAACAATATTTTAGCTAATATATTAGGTTTAAATACTAATTACTTTAACTTTATACTAAAATTAATTATTTAAAAATGCTATAAAAAAGTTAAAATAAAAAATCTTTTATTAAAAATTTACTTAATATTCTTATAAGTAAATTATTAGTATACTATATAAAAAAAACTTTAAATAAGCTTTTATATATCTTATTTTTATACTATTATTTTAATTTTAAAGTATATTTAAGTAAAAACATTTAATTTTAAATTAATTATATAATGAAACTAAAATGCTTACTTTTATTTTAAGCTTTTAATTGATTAAAATAATAAATTTAATGTATTTATTTTTAAGTTAATAATTTAAAAAACTTAATAAAAAGATTTAATATATATAAATTATAAATTAAAAATAAAAATATAATATTAAGTAATATTAAAATAATAAATTTTAAATTTTAAAAGTATTTTATTAAAAGTAAACTAAAAATAAATAAATAAAATAGTAGAAAATTAAAATAATAAAAAAAGAAAAAGTAAAAAATTTAAGTTTAATTAATAAAAATAAGGTTTATTTTTATTATTTAAATAAAATAAAAGTTTAATATTTATTTTTATTTTTTAAATTTATAATTTTAATAGTATTTATTAGAGTTTTAAATATTTTTAAGTAAAATAAATAAATTTATTATTTATTTTAGTTTAATTTATATATATAAACTAATATTTTTATTTTAAAAGCTATTTATTTTAATAATAAAGTTAAAAAAAATATATACTAAATATATTAAAAAAAAATAATAGTTAAAATACTTAATATTTAATATTATATCTTTTATTTAAATTTATATATATATAAAAGTTAGTATTTTTATATTGTTATTAAATAAAAAAATATAATATTATAAATATTAAAAGTATAAATATATTAAAAAATAATTTATTATAAGGTAAATTATAAAAAGTAGCAATATTTTTTATATAATAATATTAAAATTAATAAAATATTTACTATTAAATAATTAAGCTAAAATAAATAAAATTTAGTTTTTTATTTTTATAAAAAAAAGCTATTTAAT